>JAHBCN010009318.1:0-35527 GCA_019359885.1 Listronotus oregonensis | reverse complement strand
TGACAAAAATTTGCTCGAAACCATCCAAAATTGATTAAACGTACGCGTATGTATTTTCTGTTTTACCATTAAAAAAAGGAAAACACTGTAATATTAAAACTTAGCCTTTGTGAGTGACAAGGTACCCTCGTAGAGAATAAGTAGATGACCAAGGAAAGATGGAGCCCATGAATTCCGAAGATGTAAGGCGCCGTAAGGCGTCATTCTTAACTCCTTTCATACACTATCTTTACTACAGATATCCCAAAAATAGCAAAGTAGCGTATATAGCTCTATACAGTGTGTCCCAAATTGGTGGGGACTGTATGGGGATCTTGGAAACCACGATATATAGAAAATCGGTTAAATGGGAAAAGTTTTGGACAATTATGTTAGTAAGCTAATCCCGTTTACTACATGGTTTTATATATTCAGGTTTTTGATAAATTTTGAAAAAACCTGAAACATGCATTTTCGAAAATCGGCCATCTTTTTTTAGAGTAAAAATTTTTTAAATCTGTAAAAACTTCTTCAAAGCAACTTTTTTCGTAGAATATGACCGAGTAGTCAATTTTTATTTTCTACGTTTCGGGTTTTTAGAATCATCATCAACTTTATTTTTTCATATGGACGCCATATTAGATTTTTACGCAGGCATATAGTGCTTTTTATTCTGATTCCAACAATGTATAATATGTTAGAATTTAAGAGTTTATAACCTCATTTATTGCAAAAAACAAATATTTTCTCAGTTGGCCTTGATTCCGGCGAACGTCATTTTTTTTGTAAACAATAAAATATTAGTAACTGGCAAAATAGATAAGCTGAACAGATATTTTACAGAAATGGGTTTCGCGAACATAGCTATAACGTTAATACCGTGTTACAACAAAATTACACGTAACAAGTTAATTGAAACAAGTGAAAACAAAACAGTGAAAAGTGGCTAAACTAATATTCCTACTAAAATAAAGATGTAAAATAACAACCTAAAATTTAAAATATTGTCCATATTTCTCAACATACTAATGATATTTTTTTTAAATAGTCCTAACTACCCTATGAATGGTTGACTTAGGAATGTGGAATTCTTTATCAACATCCCTGGCTGAAGATGTTGGATTTTCTCTAAAATGTTGGTTAACTGCAGCATCTCGTTGTTGATTTTCTTGAACGTAGTTCTTGGGTCGTGGTTTTTTAAAACTTACGAATTTCAAAAAATCTGTAACCAGTTTTCGAAAGTATGTTAGTTTAGGATGCTGCCTTTCAGAAAAATTGTCGAAATACGTTTGCACAGCTATATTAACATTTCTATTGCTTTGGAAATAACGTTGCAAAAGAATAAATTTTTCTTTAAATAATTAACCATTTTACAAAGTTGAAAAAATTTTGATAACGCACCCGAACTAACTTGATAATGACGCTAGATGACATTCGCAGGAATCAAGGCCAACTAAGAAAATATTTGTTTCTTAAAGTGGATGAGGTTATAAACTTCTAAACTATAACATGTTATACATTGTTGAAATAAGAATAAAAAGCACTATTTGGCTGCAAGTAAAGTTGATTATGATTCATCAACTTTACTTTTTCATATGGGCGAAATTACATTTTCTTGTAACACGTATTAACGTTATAGCTTATAGCTATGTTCGCGAACCCATTTCTGTAAAATATCTGTTCAGCTTATCTATTTTGTCAATTACTAATATTTTATTGTTTACAAAAAAATTACGTTCGCAGGAATCAAGGCCAACTGAAAATATTTATTTTTGAAATAAATAAGGTTATAAACTCTTAAATTATAACATGTTATACATTGTTGAAATCAGAATAAAAAGCACTATTTGGCTGCGTAAAAATCCAGTATGGCGTCCATATGAAAAAATAAAGTTGATGATGATTCTAAACACCCGAAACTTAGAAAATAAAAATTGACTACTCGGTCATATTCTACAAAAAAAGTTGCTTTCAAGAAGTTTTTACAGATTTGAAAAATTTTTACTCATAAAAAAAATATGGCCGATTTTCGAAAATGCATGTTTCAGGTTTTTTCAAAATTTATCAAAAATCTGAATAGATAAAACCATGTAGTAAACGGGATTAGCTTACTAACATAATTGTCCAAAACTTTCTCCATTTAACCGATTTTCTATCTATCGTGGTTTCCAAGATCCCCATACATTCCCCACCAATTTGGGACACACTGTATGTAGACGATACTTGCCTATACAGCTCAGGTAAAGACAGTAGCGTATGCTTGGAGGCCCAGGCCCCCCACTTATTAAAATAATTTAATTACTTTTGGGTAATAACTGAATTTTTTACCTTTTTTATTTAGGTTATTGTTTATAAGAAATATACGCCAATGATTTTCACATAAAAATTCTAAAATGTTTGGGGAACGTGAATGCTACAGAAACCGTCAAAAAGGCATCTTTTATTTTAAATAGCTTTTTGTGGATACTTGGACGGAAGACATTTAGTTTTAGTACCACAAAAAGCTTTTTATATAATCATAAAATAATTATGTAAAGATAAAGTGCAAATCCAATAGAATCCGTCTCCTTCTTTTTTTTCTTCCCTGGGAGCCGTCTTGATTGACCATCGGAGGCAGCGCTCTAGGGCTTTTTGTGTCTAATCTCCCAATATCTTTTATACCAATCCTCCCATTAGTCTTGTTCCTTCTACAAGTCTGTATAACCCCGAGACTAGTTGGTTGATATATTCCTGTGGGCTCATTTTCGATTGCCCAAATAATGCCTGTCTTTTGTGATTCAACGATTCACATTTGCACAGTATATGGTAGTGTCTCCATCGGGGAAATAACATTGGGTATTCTTCGTTATATATGCGGTATAAGGTAGGTATGGTTCTCCTCCAGGTGCTACGCGAGGTATATCACCCTCACTGCGTCGCCTAGTCCTGAGTATCGCGCCAGTTAGCTCGTTCTGCGGGAACAGGACTCCTCTACCTTTACCCTGATGAAGCTGTAGGGCCCCATCACGATCCATGCCTGGGCCGGCGTCTCCAGACACAGATGTGGTACCTGACCCTTGGTACTCCTTTCTTTGTGTTGTTTCCCGGCTATTGCACGGGTTCTGTGTCCCTTTTGGTGATGTTCGTATCATGATGTTAAGTTTCTCTATCTTTCTTGAGAACCCAGGTTCCACCGTGGTTATGGGTACTTCCACCCGCCTCCTGGCTCTCCCAATTCCCTTTCTGTAAAATCCCAGTCAGTTCCGTGACTGGTGTCCCCTATTAATAGCACCTAGTGCACTTCCTTCGTCTGCACACACTCCAAGTGCGGCTATCTCCCAAACCAATCACCCACCGACGCTCGGCGGGGTGTAGTTTTATTCCTTATGCTCCTCTCGTCCTTCCTGCCAACTTGCAGCTCAATCCGCACACGGTGTCGATCCTCTTCAGTACCTGGTGTACTTCTTCCGTGACTCGCGCTTACGACGCGGCTTCCTCCGTTGCCCGAATTCCACCGCGGTTCGGCCGGATATAGATACCTTCCTTGTCACTATTTCTTACTTCCTGCTAACTCTCAGTCAGCTAGAGCTCCGGTGGATCGCAGAGGCGGCACCTAATGCAGCACCTTCGATGCGGCTCCCTTCCGGCGACTCTCCCAATAGTTCCGGGCGCACACCGCCCTTGTTTCTCAAAACAACTCTTCTAAACCTCGGCCCCAACGTGCCGGTAAAATCTCCTAGCCCTAGGAGCACGGTGTCCTTTATTTCTTCGTCACCTTCTTCGTAGCTTTCCTTCTTCCACGTATCCACTGCGCGCGCAACACGTGCCAATCAACTTCCTTTGAAACGACAGCGTCCTGTACCAAAAACCGTGTATTTTCACCCACGGTGTCTGTTGGGAACAAGGTGCCAATCAGCCTGGTGCAATGCGACAGCGTCCTTGTTCCGTACCTGAAACAAACTAATCCAGGGGCCAACTGTCCAGAGGCTCTTCCTGTTTTCTCTAACTTGCCAGATGTTACGATTTCCTAAATCCTGGAAGTGCCGTACTTCGGCAATCTTCCAGCATCTCACAGTTACCAAACAAAAATAAACAAAACGATTTCTTTCTTAAAATCTGGAAGTGCCGTACTTCGGCAATCTTCCGGTATCAGTTACAAACTAAAACAAATAAAACAACTTCTTCTACAACAGGAGCCCAAATCCTTGGCTACCTTCTACCCGATAACACTTATACGGGGTCTATAAATACGGCCAACTGCCTAAACTAAACCTGGGAGCGCCATACCTCGGCGGTCTCCCGGTATCAAGCCATGTGACTCTACTGAAGGTCTGCCATCGACTGACTCAGACGAACCGAGCCTGTATTTATAGATCCCGTAACAGTAGGCTGTTTCTTCCCCCGAGTCGCACATTTTGCAACTTGGGTCCCCATTGTATGAGCCTATCTTGTTTAGGTGTCCTCTTAGATTATCGTGCCCTGTTAGCAACCCTACTGTCTTTTCCTACTTTGTCTAAGTAGTTCTTTCTTCGTTCTTTTGGATGGACCCCTTATAAGGCTTTTTTCATGTCTTATTCTACCGAGGTTTCCCTAGGCTTCATTGTTTGTTTCGGATTCATTCCCTGATTTGCCCTCGTGCTGTGGTTTTGGTCACTCCAAGGGCTGGGTCTGGTCCAAAATATGGTACGGATGATAGAAACCGTCAAAAAAGGCATCTTTTATTTTTAATAGTTTTTTGTGATTACTTGTATGAGAGACATTATGTTTTAGTACTACAAAAAGCTTTCTTTATAATCCCAAAATAATACTGTAAAGTTTTGGGAACGTAACTCAAAGTGTACAGTGTTCACACGTGTGCGAATCCAATAGAAACCGTCAAAAAGGCATCTTTTATTTTTTAAAGTTTTTTATGTTTACTTGTACGAGAGATAATAAGTTTTAGTACCTCTTAAAGCTTTCTTTATTCTCACTAGTTGCGTTTATTAGAGGAGGCAGGGTGGAGGAGGCTCTTTTACTATAAGAAACAATTTAAATAATTTTGGGTAATAACTTAATTTTTAACTTATTTTATTTTAGTTGATTTTTAAGTTAGGCAGTTTTTCCCCCATATTTTATAGTCATTATAAGCCACTGGGTAAAGATATATCGTCACTCGGGAAAAAAAGGAAGACACAGGAAAGCCAATGTAGTTTTAATGTTAGGTCCAAGTGGGGCGTTATAACTTAAAATCTAGGAATTTTTGAAAAAAATGACTTCAGGTTCGCAATTAGCGTCCTTAAGAAATTGCCATTATAATCCGGTAAAAATAAAAAGAAAAATATCGGTCTGGTGCGATGCTGGTCTAAGTAATAGGGAAGCAGGAAAAGCAGATATAAAGAAATTATAATAAACTAGATGAAAAGCCTGTCTCCGCCAGGCGAGAGACAATATTAAGTAGCCTCTGTCTCCGTAAGACGCCTTCTGTACGGCTAACGGTAAAAAAACACTTTTTTGCTCCTATCTTTGTCCCGGGGGCCAAATTCAAAAAACGGTCTTCGTTAGGTTCGAGCCACTGCTAAAGACTACCACTGTGCCAAATTTCATGATTTTAGCTCAAGCCATAACTTCAGAATAACGTGGACAGACAAATAAATATACATACCTACCTACACATAAATATATCGACATTAGCAAATTATATATATATATATATATATATATATATATATATATATATATAATATATTATAATAATAATAATTTATTATATTAAATATAATATATATAAATAAATATATATAATATATATATTAATAAATATATAATATATATATATATATATATATATATAAATATAAATATTAATAAGAAAATAAAGATGAAGAGAGACTGACTTCTAGTTAAGAAAAAAATCTGAAACAGAGTAGTGAATGCAGTCTTTTTGGAAGGCCACTTAATAAGGTGTATCACTTTACTTGAAAAATCGAGCTTTCAGGAAAAATCTTTTTCCCATCATCAGACAATCTAAAATATAAAGAAAATGATTCTTGTTAGTGAAACAACAAAAGAATAATTCTCTTCTTTAATAAGTTCTTACCAATTGGAATTGAAAAACATGAATACAGTTAATAAAGTGAATGAAGAACTTTTAATTCCCTTTTTAAACTACAAACAACTTATTTTTTAGAGGGATTTTCCCACCGGTTATAACAAGACTTTTGGATAAAAAGAAATATAAAAAAAAGCAAAAAAATTTTAAGAAAAAATTTAAAAAAACTTTGGGAAAAACTTAACGGGGTTCAGGAAAAAGGGAAAAGAATTTTGATATAATGTTTTAAAAAAAAACTTTGGATTTTCCATTTTAAATTTTCCGGGGATTTTGATAACTAAAATTGTCGTGGTGCCAGGAAATTTTTAACATGCTAAAATTAAGGTAATCAATACACTGCTCACAATTGGTTTGCAGATACATTATTGTTTTTTAAAAAAATGAATCCCATTTAAAAAGGGTTTTAAAAATTAATAGAATGTAATATTTTTCCCTAAAAATGCAAAGCAGATTTTTTAAAACCAAATATTGTTGTTTTTTTTTTGGAAGAGAAATAAAAAAATGGAGCTAAGTTTTTGGGATATTCCCCCTTTTATTTGTTTTTGGGTTGAAGTTATGTACCATTTCGGAAAGCCTTTTGTCCAATTTTCTTTTTCCTCATTTGCCAGTTCTTTCCAGCAGTGTTTACTTTGAGAGATGCACAAAAAAGAACACCTCTCATTTTTTGAGAAGGATACGCCCTTGCTGCATGTATGTCCTATGTAGACGATCAATTAATGGAATTTGATACACTACTTTTAAAGATTCTTTGTTACATTGGATTTTTATTTTGAAAAAAAAGGGAAACCAGTTTTACATTTTTTTTTTTTAATTAAAAAGAGTTTTATAAGTTTGGGTTTTAAAAAAAGGAATGGGGCATTCCTGGCAAAATTAATAATTGAATTTTGTGTTATATTCCTTGCGTTTTAAGGAAAAGTGGTTGATTTTTTATGGGAAA
Organism: Listronotus oregonensis; assembly: GCA_019359885.1. Lineage (NCBI taxonomy): Eukaryota > Metazoa > Arthropoda > Insecta > Coleoptera > Curculionidae > Listronotus > Listronotus oregonensis. The sequence continues at coordinate 28,544 of JAHBCN010009318.1, read as the reverse complement.
ATTTTCTGGCAATTTGTATTGTGTGTATAAAGAATTTATTTTAATTTTTTTGGGGAAATTTTAAGTTTTTTTCCAATTTTTTTAGTGCCTTTTTTTGTAATGGGATGTGACAAAAAACAGCTCCCACCCCAAGATAAGATTACCGGGGGAAAAGATTTACAGCCAAACAAAGGTTTTTCTATACCAGGTTTTTTAAGAGTTTTTGGGGTCACGTACAACAACTTTCTAAAGGTGGGTGTTGTTAACCTCATGCTCCACAAATTAAAGATCTTGGTTATAAGATTTAAAAGATTTCAGAGCTTCTACCATTATGGAATAATTAAGATCATCCACATAGCGTTTTAAAGGTTTGAGAAAGGCATTTTCCCCAGAATCCCTCACCAAATGTCAAAACATTTGCAAGAATGGGTGAGAAAAGGGCCCCTTTGGGGGTTCCATGTTTTGTTTGAATATTTTAAAAACACAGTTTTGAATAAAAAATGTTATTATGGTTTTAAATGTATCAAACCATTCCGCAATGTCTGAGTTTTTTCCCACTTTTTGAGATAGCAATAATTACTTTAAAGGTAGGTTGAAAAAAGGAAAAAATCAAAACAACAACACAGCCGTCTGGGATTTGAATATTGTTTATAAATCACTGGGGTGCAATTTTTAATAAAAAACTTTTTCATTGTTAAAAGGGCAGGAAAAATGTCCTTTGGGGTTTTTTGAAAAACCCATAGAAAATTTTTATTTTTAGGTAAGGCAAAAAACCTAGGAGCTTTGTTTGTTTCATTTTTTAAATAAATCATTGTCTAAAATTTCCCTTGTCCTCAGTTCTTTAACTATTTTTTATATAAAATAGTTAAAAAACTGAGGAAAAAATTATAGAAAATTTTAAAAAAACCAACAATTAACTCCTGGGTTTTATCCCTTACCTAAAAAACCCTTTTTTGAACCCCTTGTTTCTTTTTAGCCCAAAGGGAAAACCTTCTGGTTTACCCATCATATTTTTTAACAATGATTTTATATTAAAGATTCGTTCACCTTCAGTGGAAAAATATTAAAATCCCAGACGTTGTATGTTGTTTCGATTGTTTCCCCCCAACCTACCTTTAAAAAGTTTTATTGATTGAAAAAGTGGGACAATCTCAGCTTTCGAATATTTTATTTTAAAACCATAATAATTTTTTTTGTTAAATCTGTGTTTTTAAAAAAAAACAAAAAATCCGGGCCCCCAAACCTTTTTTGGCCCAATTTCGGGGGGAGAATATTTTCAATTCGAAGATGTAATCTTAATGTATTCCCATAATAATAGATAAACTCTAGAAATTTAACTCTTCAATTTACCGTGGAATAGTTCAGCCTCCAAAGGTTTTTTACTCTTTAAAAAACCTGGTAAAAAATATTTCTAACGAAATACCTTTATCACCAACCAAAAGATCAATCTTTTTTGAAAAGCGGCTTTTTTTTGTCCTGTGAAAAGGAAAAACTTGCAAATTTCCCCAAAAAAAATAAATTCTTACACACAATAAAAATTGCCAAAAAAATTTAAAGAAAAATTTCCCATACGAAAGACAAAAATAACAAATTCAATTCATGGTAAAAAATTTTTTTAATTTTTTTAAAATTTAAAAAAATTTTAAAAAACTCTTTAAAATTGACATTAAAAAAACAAAAAATCCCTAAAATTTCCCCTTTTTATTTACTAAAACTAAAATAAGGGGAAACAAAGAATTTAAACTTTATCAAATTTTCCCAAGGGTTTTGTCAAAAGTTGTTTTGGGCTACCTTTATAAAACGAAAAATTTTTGTGCACTCTTTGTAAACACGCGGGAATTTGGGGAAATAGAAAAAAAATAAAATTAAAAAAAAATTTTCCTAGAAATTTTATATTTTTTAAAACCCAAAATCAAATAAAAGGGTGATACCCAAATCTTTTTTATTTATTTTTCCCGTCCAAAAAAACAACAAAAAATTTTCGTTAGATTAATAAAAAATCTAATTTGCAATACATATTACATTCTATTAATTTTAAACCTTTAAAAATTTATTCTTTTTTTAAAATAAAATTATTGCAAACTCTTTAAAGATTTTAATTGGAACGGTAAAATTTTCCCCAAGGCCCCACGACGGGTTTTTTAAAGATGCCTTAAAATCTTTAAAACCCCAAATTTTTTAAAATCTTAATCTTCTTTCCCCAAAGGGTTTGGGGAAAACACGAAAACTTATTTTTCATTTTTCTTTCCTCCGGCTTGTTAAAAAAGGGTTTTAAAACCCAACTAAAAAAGTTAAAGTCAATTTTAAAATATAATTTTGTTTTTTTTGCCCCTTTTTTTTTAACCAATTGGGGAAGTTTTTGAAAAAGAAAAAGGGTTTCATAACAAAATCATTTTCTTTTTTTTTAATTTTCTGATATGAATTTTTAAAATATTTTAAAAAAAGGTTAATTCGTGTTTCGTCCCATACCGGTTTGTTTTTTTCTATATATATATATATATATATATATATATATATATATATATATATATTTTATTATATATATATATATATATATATATATATATATATATATATATATATATATATATATATATATATATAAAATATAATATATATTATATATTATATAATATATATATATATATATATAAAATATATATATATATATATATATATATATATATAAAATATTATTATTATATATATATTATATATATATATTATATATATATATATATTATTATTATTATTATTATTATTATTATATATATATATATAATATATATATATATATATATTATATATATATATATATATATATATATATATATATATATATATATATAATATTATATAAATTTATTTAAATGTGATAAAGGTTGAAAATGACGATACATTTTCTACTGTAATATTAAAATTGTTAAAATAATTGTATTTTTTTTAATTTTGCAAATAAAACTATAATAAAGAAGTAAGTTTATGTTAAATAAGAAATTATCTATAAATAGATATTGAAAATATTTCTATAATACCCTGTAGCCTGTAGGTATAAACAATCATTTAAATGTTGGTAATCAAGGCAAAATCAAATTGATCGAATAGAAAGTGAACTTGACTTTCATGGGCTAAGCGGAACAAAAAATAAAGCATAAGTACTGCTGTACATCTGTTATTTCTTTGGTGAAAAATTTTTACTGTCACATTAACAAGATATCACTTTCTCTAATGGGCACATAAACAAGATGTATTGCATGGTATACAGGGTCTTTTATTAATCATTAAATTTACAAGATCACAATGGAAAATATGTAATTAGCATCTTTAATATAACAAAGGAAATTGCTAATGAGTACATAGATATATACAGTAAGGACATAAAGTGAGCCAACCCTAATATCTTTCGAAATACTGAGATAAGATATTTTAACCAAATTTGGGATATTAGCATAACTAACAAAATAATGACAACCTACATAAAAGTGACAGCTGTAAGTGTCACAGCAACAACTTGACGTCATCAATGTATTTTTTTTGTAAAAAGGGGGTCGTGTGACCACTCGTTGTAAAGGTTTTAACATGCTGAATACAGCCACAAATTTTTAGATTCTTGCGTCAAACCGCTTTTGTAATAGCATTCATTTTTATTTTTCCAGTGTTGTTTTAAGGGAGGGGGGGATAACGTTAATTCGTGCAAAAAAGGCACATTTTTATGAATTTTTTTGACAACACAGTTAAAATATATTTATTAAAACTAATGCAACATTAAAGTATAACATTAAAAGAATTTTGAGTAAAATTTTCATAAAGAAAAATTAAAAAATACGGCAATGGCAGCGATTATTTGGAAGCATCTCGGAGAAAAGTTGAATTGGGGTGCCCTTCATAATTAGGTGCTGGATCATTTAAAATAAAAAAACCGAAGTTTTATCGTTAGGTAATCTCTTTTTCCAGGTAACGATTGGGGGGTTTTTCGAAATTTCAATTTTTCACTCTTTAGGAACACTTACACAAAGTGAAAAATGTGATTTTAGCGAAAAAAATCGACCAATTTGTCACTGTAAAAAAATATTAACAAATTTAAAAAGAAACCCCAGCGTTACATCGTAAATTATGTAAAAAAATAGTGTTTAAAATTTTAAAAGGATCGGTGCAGTAGTTTTGAAGTTATGAGGGACACCGACTTTGAAAACGTGAGTTGTAGGAATAAGGCTTTAAAGTTTTGAACACTAAAAATTTGGAGTAAAACGGTCATAAGCGAGTTTTACCGGCTTATCGCTATATCTTTGTTAGTTTTGCTTCGATCCCTCTTAGATTCTTACATAATATCCTTAAAAGGTTCATCATTTAGAAATTCAAATAAAAGAAAATGCAAAAAAAAAGTTTCAAAACGTTACCCTCCCCCTTATTAATCTAATTTTCAATTAATTTTTTGTGGCATTTTTGAGCCGTAACAATTAACGGCGATTTATTTTTGACATTTTTCTTAAATAACAAAATGTCTACCTAGTGATAGTCAATTCAATAATTAATAATACCCAAAAAATCATTAAATCTATTGGCAAACCTACAATACACAACACAATTACAGAGATCTGGCTTAATAGAAAGAAAATTAACAAAAATAAAAGTTTATTTTAAAATGTGTTAAAATGTCCTGATAAGGCCGTCCTCCGGCGATATCTCGAGAACCCTTCATCGCATAGCTTATTTTCAAGTTTCAATTTTTCAAGTTTCCAATTCTGCAGCTAGAGGGCGTAAAACTAAAAACAAAATTAAAAACACAGATTATTTAAAAATATGCCATATTAACTTATGTCGTTGATAGTTTTCTCACAAAGTATGTTAAATAAGGAAACTTTTTCCTTTTAAGCGTTTTTTCCTGTCAAATATAGGGAGGGGAAAGGAGCAAATGTACATTTGAAAAAAATTGAATATCCTTGTTTCGGCTTAACCGATTTTGATAAACTAGGTTTCGTTTAAAAAAGCTTTTACCAGGGTCAAGATAATTGGTATAATAAATTTATTTTTTTTTATCCCCAGACACCGATTTGTGTCAAAGTTATGGATTTTGTCATTTTTTTGGAAAAATTTAAATACAATGGTATTATTATTATAAGCCCATTAAAAAGAGCTTTAAAAAGTAAAGAAACCGGTGATAACCGCATTTCGATATCTTCATTAATTCTCGAGTTATTGCCGAAAAACTGCATTACTCGTGTCTAAACAACGCGGACGACCTTATCAGGACACCCTGTATAAAGATTATGTTTGTAAATTTTTTCCTGGCATTGGGGAGCATTTTCGAGGTTATTTCTGCACACGTATTGATGATGCGTTGGCGAAGTTGAGAAAGCGTTTTAAAAACTTTAGATTTTACATTACCCACAACAAAATCTAAAAGGGTTGGGTTGGGTTACTTAGGTGGCCATTCATCTATAGATTTTCTCTTACACACAGAAAATTGTGCGATGGCGCTTCATCTTGCTGGTAAATAATTTCTTGTTGGAATTATTGTGGATTTTATGCTAATAAAAGGAGTTATATGGGTTTGCAGAATGGAAAATATGTAATTAGCATCTTCTCACAAGTTTTTTAAATATGAGTCCAAGAATATGGTTTCAGTATTCCCCCCAAACATTTAATTTTTACTTGGTTTCCCCCCCCCTTTTGAAATAAAGCGGGTTTAATTTAGCAGGCAACTTCAGGGGAGATTTCGGGAAGGTCATCCTAAAACCCCCCTTAAAGGGGAAATTGGGGGTTTTAATTGTTAAAAGGGGGTTAATTACTTTAGACATCCTGCAAAAATTAAATCATTAAAAAAAAACGGGAAAAGGGTTCCCACGTTCATTGGCAACGGGGGTGGAAAAAATCAGTTCTGTAAGTTTTAGGTGGTAAAGGAAATTTTTGTAAAAAACTTTTTTTTAAAATCGGGGTTGCAAAATTCGTTTCCCTTTTTAAAAATTTTTTTTTTTCCCCCAAAAAGGGTTTTTAAAAAACCCCTTTTTCCCAAAAAAAAATTTTTCCCTTTTTTTTTAAATTTTCTTGGTTCAAATAAACAAAAAAAAAAATTTTAATTTTTAATGTTATATTTTTTTTTTAAAAAAAACGCAAAAAATTTGGGGGTTTTTTTTTTTTTTTTCATTTGGGAATTTGCAAAATAAAAAAAAAAAAAAATAAAATTTTTTTAAAAAAAAGTTTTTTTTAAAAAAAATTTTTTAAATTAAGAACTTTTAGGTTTTGTTTCTATTTGGGAAAAAATAAAAAAAAAAAAAAATTTTAAAAATTTTAATTTTTTGGATTTTAAAAAATTTTTAAAAAAAATTTAAAAACCAAAAAAAATTAATACAATTTTATTAAAAAAGTGGCCCCAATCAAAAATTTCAAATTTTTCTTTTATTTTTTTGGATTTTTCATTTTTTATTTTAATTCCCCTTTTTGGGGCCCAAAAAAATTTGGGCCCCCAATTAAATTTGGGCCTATTTTGATTGACTTTTTTGGTTTTTTAAAAAAAAAAAATTTTTTTTTTAAAAAATTTTTACCAAAAAAAAAAAAACTTTTTCCAACCCTTTTGCCCAATTCCATTTTTAGGACAACTTGGTAAAAACAAATAACTGCTTTTTAAATACTGAATTGTTTCCGTTTACAAATACTATAAAGCAGAAATAAATTTGTTACAATGATTTCAACTGCTTCTGTAAGGTCATGTCTGCAAAACGCATTTTAACTTCATATAATAAAGAAAACCTTGCACAATATTTTTTATTAAAAACTACAAATTACTTAAAGCACCGTTTATCTCGGCCTAAAATTATGATGGTGTAACCTACTGTTCCGGTATATGACCATTTTAAACGGAAGTATGCTCGAGGTCCATATATTAATAATCGTTGATGGTTAAACATAGATTTAGCAAGATATGCCTATTTTAGTATTTGTTCTGAATACCCTTTTTTAAATTATATTACTACCGTTAGATTAACTAAAAAATCTATTATATCGTATATTATAAATCCACAATCAGGCGTCAAGTTTGCTAAGGAAAGCGCATATTGTTGCATTTTTCGTTACCTTGTTTGGTCCTTTTTTCATCAAGCTAATTGGTGTTAAATGATGGATCCATTAAGACGTCAGCTCCCAGAAATTGTGTTCGCCTAAATGGTTTGGTCTGCTCCTGGTTTGTGTTTTTAACTTTATATTTATTTGAATAAAATTATTGGACTTTTTGGCCTGGAAAGTTTTTAAAGAATAATACCACTTCTGTTCTGGTCCCGGGGTATAGCGACTGAGTGTGCTCAATCCTATTGACACCTATGAACTGGCACATCGCCTGAAACAGAGAAAAAGAAAAAACTCAAAACACACAAAATACATACAAACTGTATCTGAAAGTGAGGAGGGTGATAAACATCGCTGCACCTGGGCCTCAGTAGGCCCGTTGTGCTACCTCCTAAAGGGAACTCCTCACTCAGTACGCCGCCCATCCAACTAATTTAAAGTAGGTGACAACGTCGCCAAGAGGAATCTCCTTAATGTCGGCAAGGAAAGACAGTACTCGCCCAGCATGGATCTTCTCTTCAACGAGAGTGCAGGGCAGTCACAAAAAATGTGCTCCACCCTCCGTCTTCCTGTTTACAACCTCTATACAGACGTGTGTCATTTATACCCAGTCTAAAGAGCTGATTTTGCAGTTAACAATGTCCTGTAAGAACGCCCGAGATTGGACGAAGGTTCGCCCAAGGCATTGTCCAGTAGTGTTTAGCTCTATCTCTGTCAGGATGGTTCAGTAACTTCCTGGAAAAGTTACAGTTTACTGTTTCTCCCATCGTCTTGTAAACTGCTGATGAGAGTGTCTTTTGATTAGCTCCCTCATCGTCACCCTGTCAGACCTACGAAAGATTCGGGTCCAAAAGGTTTGGTGCCGGCAGCCTTCCTGGCCAACGAGTCAGCGATGCGGTTGCCTTTGGAGTAAGTGTGTCCTTTGGTCCAGCAGAGGGTGACCACATTTCTGCTGGAAGCGTCCACAAGGACACGGTGACATTCTAGTACCAGACCCGAGTTGTAGCGTGGTCTGCTTATCTGTATGGATAAGCACGACTTTATCGGTAATGTTCCTACTGATTTTTTTTGCAGCTATGGTTATGCCTGTGAGCCCAGTTTGGAGCACACTTGCCAACCCACCCATAGCCCATTTGATGTTTAGGTTAACAGATCTAGAATAAATTTCACATCCCGTACCTTCTTTTGTTTTCAAATCGTCTGTGTAGAAATTGATCGCACCTGCCACGGTTGTGTTCGATTCTCCTTCGATGTCAATTTTGTAGGGTTTGTTAAAAACAAACATGTTACAATAGAGTTACTTTCGCCTGCAGAAGTGGAAGCAAACCTATCGCCTTACTCCACAAACGACGCGACGTCTCTGTGCGCCAACTCCTACCTCGGGCATTATACCAACAGTGTGGAGACGCAACATGGCCGTCAAAACAACCTCTTTGACAAATAGGTCAAGGGGTGTGCGGTTTAGGATTTCCCCCATGGCCCTAGTTGGTGTTGTTCTTATGACTCCGGTGGTGTAGAGAAAAGCCATTCCTCGTACTTGGTCTGGTTTTCAGATGACTGTCGTCTGCTGGGCTTTTGTGCCCCCAAACAGCATCGTGGGTTAGCATATGAGGGCCGTATAGATCCATAGGAAGACTCACATACAAATAAGGGCTTTTAATATTGAATATATAACTTAATTAAAAGCTTTGCTGGCACCAATCTTCAAAAAAACTAAAGATGCCTAATTTGTTTTGTACCTACTTTTTGTCGGTTTATTTGGTGTATGCATAAAAGTTATTATTTCTTCATTTTGAGGCATTTTTTTAAAGTTTCTAAAATTCCTTTTTATGTAAACGTTGAAGCATTAGTTATATTTTTGTCGTAATATGTTAATAAACCACCAGTACTTCGGGACAAAATCTTGTTTGGAAACTGTTTATTATTTAAAAAAAACATTTATGTCTATTTAATTTCTATCAACTAGTAACTTCCAAGAATAATACAAACCAGAGTATTTAGGTGACAAATTTGACTTAAACCATATAATAATTAACGTAATAATCAAAGTTCACTAAACCTACCTAAAGACGGTGGTCAATACCGACATCGTTTAGTTGAAATTGGTTCAACACGTAAATTTGATTACCGTCGTACATTTTAAATTTTCTTGTCGCTCATAAAAAAATATAAAAACTAAAATCCTTACAAAAGCTAGCTTTCTTTTGTTTTTTATTTGGTAAAAAAAAAACTGTCAAAAATACAATACAATACAACACAATATATACTGATGGGTCCAAAACGTCTTCAAATACTAGCTGCGCTATATTCTCTAAATCAATACCACCGTGCAACATCAAACTAAACAAACTAAACAGTATATTTTCTGCAGAACTATATGCTATTAAAAAGGCTCTAGATGCCATAAACAAACAAACATATAACAAATGGGTTCTGGCTGTAGATTCAATGAGCGCACTAAAAGCTATACAAAACACATTTAATGACAATACATTAATTATTGACATGTTAAATATTATAAACAGACTGCCTTATAAAAAAAATTTCTATCTCTTTTATATGGATACCCAGTCATATAGGTATTCATGGAAATGAAAGGCAGACTACCTGGCAAATCACCTAAACGAAAACAGCCCATACATAGACAAAATCTTTTCACAAGCGCTTACTACCAATAATAAAAAAGATAGAGCTCAATACTTCTCAACTCGAATGGGACCTACTGGAAAATAACAACAAACTACAAAGATTTATGAAATTCTACCCACATCTCCTATTACCCCATTCTCACTAGGCGCAAGCAAACTATTATTCATCGTCCTCATTGGACATACATAACTCACCCATTTATACCTTCTAAAGTCTAAAATCATCCTTTGTGCCCACTGTGCAATAACCCATAACTGTTGAACACCTGATGATAACTGTAATGTTTTGATAAATACAAGACTCCACTTCAGCATCGATCAAAGCAACATCAAAAAAGCACTGAAACCTTCAAGCAAAAATGTTGACAACATAATATTATTCTTAAGACACATAAACGCCCTGCACCTTATTTAAATCTAAAAACTTGATAAAAAAAACACACTAGAAAGGGTGCTAAATAGTCTTAGTCACTGATGCTAATCATGGTGCGTTTTTCACAGAGAAATGTCGGAAAAATCGCTAATATTGACATCTTTGTTTTACATTTATAACTTGTATTCTTTTAAAATGGGCAAGCAAATCTTTGTAGAAATAAATATTAATAATATGTTGTTTAAACTTCATATTTTATTTTACAACTTATGTATCTCGGATTTTCATATAAAAGTGTAAAAAACGGCTTCGAACATTGTGCATCAGTGCCAAAAGCTAGTTCACTGGTACATACCAGTAACAAAAGTTTATCACTGGAAGTTGTATTTTGGTCAATGTTCTATCTAAACCTAGATATGTTCAAATCGAAAAACCGGATTTGAAAATAGAGGAAAACCCCAATTGATTTTTTTTGCACATCCTGTATCTTAAAATTGCTAAAAGCTATGTTGTAGCTATGTTTATATAACATTTTTGTCTTAGTTTCAAGTGGCTGTATGCACTCCTGTACTGGCTATACGTGATAGTCATAAGACCAATGATCACGTATGGCTCTGTGGCATGGTGGCGCAAGGGGCAGCAGCGAGCTGACCCAAGCAAAGCTATCTAGCCTACAGGAGACAGGCCTGTCCTAATGATAAGGGCGCGCTGCTGCTCGACACCAACGGCAGGGCCATGGAAGGCCTCCTTGGCTGCCTCCTCTGCATATTTACTTGGTAGAAAAAGGCAAGATGGGAACCTACAGACTCTATGAACGGTCAGTAACAAACCGCAGGCGTGTCATATGGAGAGCACCAGTCTCCTCAGGAATGTCCTGACCTGTGACAAGCTGGGATGCCCTCCCGGAGCTTAATGCCTACAGCAATCAATTACAACCGGCCCTACAATTGTAGTCTACCCACAAAGGAGGACTGGAGTCGAAAACGACCGACCTGCTCCGGGCTGACATCTGTTGGTATACCGACGGCTCCAAAACCAAGGACGGTGTTGGAGCTGGAATATATGGACAGATGCCAGGGCAAGTTTTCCCTTTTGCCTGGGCAACCATTTTTCAAGCGGATGTATTTGCTATTGAGATGTGTGCTAGATCGCTGGTTGATCGGCACTCCCAACGTAAGACAGTTAAATATTCTCCGATAGTCAAGTAGCTCTTAAGGCTTTGAATCCAGCCGGTGAATTCGAAAACCGTCTGGAATTCAAGGATGCGTTACAAACTGGGTCAAAACAATAAATTACATTACTGTGGATACCTGGACACACCGACCTAAGGGTAATGAATCCGCAGACCTCCTTGCCAAGGGGGCGGAAACAAAATTCACAGGGCCGGAACCGGTCATCGGTATATCTTATGGAATGGCCAGCAGTTCATATCAGCTTGGACACAAGGAAATCTTCGGTACTGGCATGGACTTCCGAGGTCTCAGAGTTCTCAGACACTCAAAGGCCCTTTTATAAGCCCACCGAACCAAAAATGTACTGTCAACTACTGGAGCAATAAAGGGGTTTACCTTAAAACTCTAAGTGGGACTGTACACGGGACACTGCAGTTTAAATGCTGCACAAGATCGGCCTACGGAAGACCCGAGTGCCGCATGTGCATGGAGGGGGATAAATCGGCAGAACACACTACCATGTGTTCGTACAATGGCACGATTATTTTTTCCCAACCCTCGGCAATGACACCTTTTTTGCTAAAAATCTCTCTCAACAGTTAATGGTTATTAGTCTGGACCTGGTGGGAGAAATATAAAGGGTGTAAGCCACAATAGACTACCGGTCGCGGTAAAAGGATGTTATACCCACTCACTTTGAAATCTACCTACCTGTGCAAACCAACCAAAGCAAAAAAAAGTTTTCAAGTATTTTTAAAAACAAAATTAAATTATTATTTTTTTCATTACTAGTTTTAAGTTAAAATTAGAAAACTAATTTGATATATTTTTAATAAATTTCAAATGAAAACATAACTATCTAGTTTAAAAAAGTTTGGCAAAAATTAAATACAGTTAAAAAACAAAAAATACAGGACCTCAAAAAAGCTAGAAAGCTAATTACAAGATCTTTAAAAAAACATATGTCTTTAAACATAAAACCCTTAGTGTATTTATCTATATAAGTAATAAAACAAATCTTTCCACCTAGATTATTCTGAAAGATAAAAAGATGTTTCATGAAATTTTTTATTGCAAAAAAGTATTCTTTATCTGGTAAAAAATAGACCATAAATATTTATTGCGCCCTTTTTAATAAGATGTTATAATTTTAATATTAAATAATATTATCAAGTAGATCTTACAAATGCCGTTAAACCTCTTAATGAGTCAGGCAAATGTCTATAAATTTCTACAGAGCTTCGGGCCGTATTCAAATATTATTGTTTGAAGGTTAAAATGGACAACGAAGACGCATAAAGATTATAAAAATAGAGTTTTATGAACCCATGTTTAAATGGTAAGCCACTGAAACTGATTAATTTAATCATTTTTACAAAATTTGCAATACGGACTAGCTGCTCACAAACCAGGATAAAAATTGCGTCCAGTAGCAAGTTGCATTAATGTTTTGGTATTCATAATAAATAATCTCAAAAGACGTCTCTGGCGGCGGCCCAAGCTGTTAAACTAGACTAGAATTTATATAAGGCAACTTTTTTTTAAATATTCAAATTCGAAATTTGAAGAAAAATTCATACAAAAGTAACCCTATTGATTATGTGCGGCACGTGACATCAAATGTCATTTCATCATTGTGGATCAACAACAATAATTCCATACCGAGGGTGTTGGTAAGCCCTTTTTTCAAAACAAGCAACAATGGTTATTTATAGCATTTAGTTAGTTCTTTCGTATTTTTGTGGTTAGCGACCTGATTGTTATTGTAATATATTTGCGAGCTTTTTTTGGTGTTTTTAGCCGGTTTATATTTTACTTGTTTATTAAAGTGTCGATTGTGCCGTGATACCATATTTTTGTATTCAACTAAGAAAAAGTCAGTTTTATACAATTTTAAATAATTTAAAAAATTTAATGGTGTTTAACACGTTTAACACAAAACACAAAAAAGGATTGTTGATCCACGAATCTCTGGGGACGTCACGCTTTCATGGTTAATCTTAAATGTTTATTTATTTATTTTTTATACATTAGGATAAAATAATTTAAATATACAATGAAACAAGATAAAAATAATATATATATATATATATATATATATATATATATATATATATATATATATATATATATATTTATATATATATATATATATATATATATATATATATATATATATTATATATATATATATATATATATATATATATATATATATATATATATATATATATATATATATATATTATATATATATATATATATATATATATATATATATATATATATATATATATATATATATATATAAACACATATTTAAAAAAAAAAGGTAACATATAAGGTTTAATATATGAAACTTAATAAAAAAGTCTAGAAAATACGAACATTACCCCTTCCTATGTGATTTTTTTTAATTGCTTCTGCTTTTTTGTAACAAATCCATATAATAGCGGGAAAATTGGTATTGTAATTCTAAAAAACCGATCAATAAACGCGGCCTTTTTGCCTTACTCCAGATTTGACATCCCTGCTAACACCAATTTTTTGGCTTAAATTTGGACGGGGGAAATCGTACTTATAGAGTAAAATTTTACAAAGTTATTTTTATTATTTCAACCTATTTACAACAGTTGTAAAATGGTCCCCAAAAATTACACTATTATACTTAAAAATGCTCCTGATCAAACTATAAAAAAAATTTTATTACTTTTGTGTTATAAATGGGATATAATTTCTCTTTAAATATCATACAATACAATCCACATGTAAATTTAAATTAATTCCTATTAAAGAAAACACCTAAATCATTAAAATGGTCACATATTCCGGAGCAATATCATTTATTTGATATTAAAATATCACAGGTAAAGTTTTAATAATTTTCAATGTTTGTTTATTTATTTACATTTCAAGTTTAAAATTTGGGTTTACACCCGCCACTAAATAACCCTAACTCTTGTTTACCCAAATGTTGATAATCTAGAAGAACGTTAATACCCCAAACTTTAAATTATTGCCATATAAAAAACCGACAAAATTAAACCACTCATTATATCATTTATAAATAAAAGAAATAAATGGGACTCAAATGGGAACCCTGAGGATCACCAGAAGTCACGGCTATGTCTCGCGATGTTGCACCATGCAGACTACCTTCGCGATGACAGGTAGGAACGAATCCATTGCAAAAAGGCACCATCCACTCCAAGCCGCTTTAGCTTTAGCAACAGTAGTTCGTGGAAAACACTGTCAAATGTCTTTGAAAAGTCAATACTTATGGAACATACACTTGAAAGCCGGCCTCAATACTATTAATGAGGAAGTCCTGACACAACCCATGATTTGTGGAGATAGATCTGCCTTGGAAGAAACAGTGCTGTTCAATTCCATTACCTGCACTAAAAGTATTAAAAAGTACGTCTGTCAAAATGGATTCGAATATCTTTGGTATTATTGACAGCAGGGATATGCCTCTGCAGTTCTCTATTAAATTGATCTCCTGCTTTAAAGATTTGAAATAAATTCCATTCTTTCCACAGCTAAGATAAATTCCAAGATCAAATGAATGTTGAATTATCAGCATCTTTTTATTAAGAGTGGTGTAATACCGTCCGGACCAGGAGCCTTATAACATTAAAAAACATTGATTTTTGCTCCTATTTCTGTAACTGTAAAATTGTGAGTTGTCAGAGAAACAACTTTTTGTACATTCTCCATCTCAGGCATCTGCAACCCGATTGATCCACAATAGCAAGACTGAAACTGATTTGCAAAAGTGATAATTATCTCATTGGGACCTCGTACTTGTAAGTTTAATAAATATTGAGTTGTTAATGCTTGTTTTGTTGTTTGTTTGTATCTATATTGCTATGATAACACTTTTTTCTCCGCCATCGGAAAAGTGAAAAGTAAAGCTTCGGTGGAGGAAAAATGAAACTTCTCAGTCGCCCATACAGTCGAATAATGACGGATTTACTGACCTAAGAAAAAAATGTTTATTTTTGCACTTAATGCGGACCTGCCTTATATATACGGTCATAATTTACCACAAATTGAGAATCTTAATCTTTAAATGGAACACTTGAAATATATAAACGCTATTCTAGGCTTTTACCGTTTTCGTCGACAATTCAAGATGCAAGATTATCTTCTCTTGCGAAATATTTAAGTGCATCAGCAGGTCAGTTGGTTGCGAGGAAATTGTTATTGAACTATAATACCATTTACATCGTTACAATAACTGTTTTCGTCCGTAATATGTGTATCGAAATTGCCAAATTACTGATATGAACAGGTTCCTCCAACGAAGGTCAAATTTGTGGCTTTCCTTGAATTTAAAAAGAAATTTAAAATTGCCATCTTTTGTATTCTTTCCCGTAGAATCTAAACAATACAAAACATTGAATTAAAACAAAAGGTATTTGACTGGACATATAAGTAAAGTTTTTGTAATGGGGCTATGGGTCACCCATGTTTGGTTTCGAGAGCGTCGCATTTTTTTTTAGAAATTTGCAAGACTGGTTAAAAAAATCGACTATTAATCCTGCAGTAAGAAAAGTGGTAAGAATAGAAGCCTGTAAAAACCGGAGGTCTTAATATCAATATTTAAAGGTCGCCATGGCCGCCGGCAGGGGGTTGGAGTTCCGTATCCTCCCGGGTTTTTAAAAATTCTAAAAATAAAAAATTCCCTTTTAAAGAAAATTAAAATTTAAATTTTATTATATTGCCTAGGAATGTAATATTTTTAATTACAAGATGCGAAAGTTTACTTTTTTGGGGTGAGGTGGTTTTTAAATGGCGGCGAAGCCGAGGCTTTTCGCCGAACATGAAAAACCGATCGTGTAATTTATATTTTTTCTGCTACTGTTCTATGTATCGCATAATTTAATAATCAACATCATGAATAAATATCAAATTTTAAAACCTGTTAAAAATTAATCCATAGCAACAATTTATTGTTGACATTGTCTTCATCAGCACTTTTATTTTTTGAATTATTGTTAATTTATAAAATCCATTCCCATTTTAAAAATTTAAATGAAATTTCATCCAAAGGAGCTGACCTTGCGTGTCCCCATTCTGCCAGACAAATCTAAAGAGGGTACCATCAAACATATAAATCGTTTTCTGAATGGCTTGCTACAAAAATGGGGGCGGATTAAATGATTTTCGTATTTTCAAGAAAATCCGGTCTTTATCACCACCAACCCTTGGTCTGTATTCCATGCCGTAAAATTTCCGTAAACAAAAATCAAGATATTTCGGAGTTCAAAAAAACCGTTGCTTTTTAAAAAAACGATGGTTATGAGGCAAAAAATTTTAAAAAAAAATTAAAGTTTTTACTTAAGGCCTGATAAAGTTACTTAGAATGAAAGTAATAGCCATTATGGGAGTGGGGGGCATGCCGGAGAGACGAAATATACAGAATGAAGCTGTGATGTAGAAAAAGAAATGACGTGGCTATAGTAAAAATGTGAAGTCTAAAAATGTTAAAAGCTTTGTGACCAACGATGAAGGCCCAGTTCCTTATGTCAGATTTCTACAGGAATATATTAAGCTGGAAAGGAATGCTTTAGATGAGCGTTTATTGTATCGTTATGAAAGAGAAATGTGTTAATCAAGTAATTGGAAAGCACATTATTTCAAATGTACCTAAAGAAATTGCGAAGTTTTTGAAGCTTGAAGACATCAGTAGATACACTGGCCATTCTTTTGAAGAACGTCAACTACGTTCCTTGCCAATGCTTCGGATGTCGATGTTTTTGGACCTAAAAAGCATAGAGGTTGGAAGTCTTTCTTCTGTTGCGGAGGGATATATTGCTGAATCCTATAGTAATAAGGTCGAAAATTTCAAAGAAGATTTTACACGAAATTCCTATAATATTTCCTCTAATGAAGCAACAGTGAAAAATATGAATATTAACGTAGTTAAAGGTGATAACGATACCCCAACAACAAATTTAAAAACTGTTAATTCAAGTATTATTCCTCAAATTTCTTTTGCTAATTGCTCAAATTGCACATTTTTATATGTTTTTGGAAGCAACACAAGAAGGTCTTAACTGTCAAACTTTAAAAAACGTCATTTTTTGTATGATTTTTTTTCAATTTGCGAGGCTTGCCAGCACTCACAGTAAACGTTATTTAGTTCTTTAGATTTTAAAGAACATTTCTATATTTTTTTGGAAGCAACACAAGAAGGTCTTAGCTGTCAAACTTTAAAAAACGTCATTTTTTGTATGATTTTTTTTTCTCAATTTTGCGAGGCTTGCCAGCACTCACAGTAAACGTTATTTAGTTCTTTAGATTTCAAAGAACATTTCTATATTTTTTTGGAAGCAACACAAGAAGGCCTTAGCTGTCAAACTTTAAAAAAACATCATTTTTTATATGATTTATTTTCTCAATTTTGCTAGGCTTGCCAGCACTTACAGTAAACGCTATTTAGTTCTTTAGGTTTAAAATAACATTTCTATATTTTTTTGGAAGCAACACAAGAAGGTCTTAGCTGTCAAACTTTAAAAAAACATCATTTTTTATATGATTTATTTTATTTCTCAATTTTGCGGAGGCTTGCCACACTAACAGTAAACGTTATTTAGTTCTTTAGGTTTAAAAGAACATTTCTATATGTTTTTGGAACAATACAAGATGGTCTTAGCTGTCAAACTTTTAAAAAAAAAAAACATCATTTTTTATATGATTTTTTTCTTTTGACAAAATTTACATTGTACAAACCTTTAGGGACATCCTCTATAAATATTAATTTTTCTATAAAAAAATATATTTTATTCTAATTTGTTTAAAAACGGCCTGGAATTAGGTAGTAGGCGGGCGGCAAATCTGCACTATCGAGAAGATTTTATGGCTGGTCTTTTATGGATAACTTCACTCTAACTCCTATCTGTTTATGCTTTCAATATCGGACTAATACCACCATCTTCTTGCGGTGCGAACCTGAACAACGCTCGCTGAGCTTACTTTGTTTTTTGCAATAATTGGCCTTACTTATAATAAGATAATACATTTGAATATAGCTAAAAGTTTTTTAAGAGAGTTTATACCTAACCTAGTTTTTTAAAATATTTTGTCATAAATTAGTTACTTTTTATAAATAAATCCTAATATTTCCCACAAGCATATTTTCTTTTTTTCACTCTTACTTTTTTGTCCAGGCGCTGAAAATATTACTTTCGTAGCTAGCAACGCTTAGCAACCAGGTAACACGAAGGTTCTCTTTCGTTATCATTCGCGTTGCTAGGACCACAAAATTTAATTACTATTTAGAAATTAAAGTTGCGGTACCTATATGTGTTTTTAATTTAATTAATACTAGACTAGTAAAATGACTTAAAGTTTTTGACCGCCCCTACATTTTTTCTGGCGGCGGCCCTAAAGGTCGCTCGTCTAAAATTTCTATTTTATGTTTAAATAACATGAAAAAAATTATCTTTGAAATTTTATAATTTATTTTTGGGTTTACATACTGGAAAAAACAATATATTAGGTATATTTTTGAGGGAAATTAAACAAAAATGTCAAAACGATAAATTTATTATATTTCAACTTTAAATAATTATTAAATGAGTAAATTTCCAAAAATTTTAAGATACATTTTTAGAGCGTTTAATTTTCTTAACAAATATGAATTGCTCTTTTCATAATGTAAACTCAAAAACAAGTTATAAAATTGGACATGAACATGGACACATAACATGGGATTCTGGCTCTCGAACGATTTTTCTTAAATTAAAGTATGTTGTTTTTTTAGATCAATAGAAACATCTGTTAAGTGTAACGTTTGCCACACGGGAAACGAAATATAAAATTCAATAAATTAAAATACTCACGACTCCGCAAAAACTAACCTCAATACTAATCAATTTACACATGTGTCAAATAGTCTAGAAACAGTTCTTGCCTCATAGTGCGGACTGATACGGATGGGACGGAACAGTTCTTTTAAACCCGATCAGGCAATTTTGCACTGCGCAGGCGCCGGACGGTTCTAGAACAGTAATTTACCGAACCCGAATAAAGACCTGGGATGCAGACAGCTCGAAACCATTCCCAACCACGAACGATATACGACATCAGCCGAAGTAGGCCGAAAGTATTGGCGGGAAATGAATGGTTTTTATTTTCAATTTAGGTTGAGTCCAAGTTGAGTAATTGTGATTTCACAGCATTTGTATGATTTTATGTTGTTTTTGGAGTATTGTCATCTTTGTATATAGTAAAGCGACTCCTGCTTTAAAAAAAAAAAAAACTAACTTTTCACTTTGTTGCATAAATAATTATTTTCATTAATATTTTGCATTGGTAATGAGCTAACTAAACCATGACCGCCCCCCTGGCCCCACAAGAATCAGCCAGAAAGGGCGGTCATGGTTAGTTCTGGTTAGATAAAGGAACATTTTATTTTCTCCAATTATAATTTTTAGACGTGATAAATCACTAAAAGAGTACTTTTTTGTCAATTTGGCATGTTTTTATACAATCTGTGGGGTGGGTATAACAAAAAAGGCCCAGTAATTTACATTACACACTAGTGCCTAAAGTGAACACCGTATAATTCAAACATTTTTTGCCAAATTATTATTGTAATTATTTTATTATCAAACATAGTTTATGACACTCGCTTTATTAATGGGTTATTGGATACATTTTAGGTTTTTAATTTCTGATTTTTATGAAAATCGATCCCAAATAAAAAATTGAATAAGTTATATAGCGAAGCGGTCCGTGCGTAAAAAGACTAAGTTAACACACTTTTTGCATAAATAACTAGGTAGTTTTAATAATATTTTTTATTGGTGATGATTTGATAAAAGATGCACTCATTTAATTTTCTTATTTATTAATTTTTTTAACGAACATTGTAATACATTTTTAATTGTTTGGGATTTTTCTATAATCTAACGTAATAAACATATTGAGACGCCCGTTAGTAAGCAACCAACTACACAACAACAATCGCGCCAAGGCATTCGTGTCGAGTTCGGACTTCTCGCGTCTGGGAATACTTTCGCGAGCTGTCTGCATCCGCTAGTGAATAAAGCTATTATTACACTTTATATAAATCTGCATAAAAGCAGAATGAATCGGTACATTTGCAGAACAGGTAGAAAAAAATAGAAGCCGACTCTGCCTCCCTCACCCCAGTATCCTTTTGTCGCTATATTGAGCCAACGATACTGCTTAAATTAATTTGGAGATTTGCTTCTCTGTTTTTTGTGATTATGCTTGAAATTATTTTATTCGGTTAATCACCCAGTAGGTACTTTAAAAAATTACGAGTTAAGTTTTTACGTTAGGTCTTTTATTATTCTTTTATGTACTGTTAGGCAATATCCCAAACACCATAAGATTAGTTTTTTACCGTACACATTTGATAGAATATACTGCATTCTGCAAAAATGGCAGTTCTTAAATTAACTAAATTAATTGGTATTTTATTTTTATGAAGATAAGCAAAGGTATGCAGAAAAAATCGTTTGGCGAAAGATATGGAAACTCGGCCCAGGACAATTGCGTTCAGGTAGGTAAAAATAATAGCCTTATTGCGGCCCGTAATAAATATTAAAAATTATTGAAAGTTTGTTAACAACTTTTACTTAAAGATAATTTAAATCAATTCAAAAGCCCTCAGTTCTGGTCGGTCATCATTAGTTCTAGTAAGTTAAAGTGGCTTTTTATTTTTCCCAATTATATTTCAGACGTGATAAATTAGTAAAAGTAGGAACAGTAAACTTCTCCGTTGCTTTGTTCGCAATTTTTTTCAAAAGCTGTAATAGCTATTTATGTATCAAGGGCGTTACTGGGACTATAATGCCCTGAAGGTCGAAATAGCCCGAGGCTAGATTTCGACCTGATGGGCATTATAGTCCAGTAAAGCCCGTGGTGCATACAATGCTTTATGTTTTACCCAAAAAGAGTTTTTCAATGACTAATTACATTATTTATCCGCAATATAAAAAATAAGTTGCACCTGTACCTGTATACGTAAGTAGATAATGACTGGTGTTAAGTTTGACTTTGATGTTTCTGTCAGTTAGTCAGTTGGCATTTTTTATTTAACGATTTGCTCAAAATGGAAGAAATTCCACAAAATATAAAGAAAAGGCCATAAAGGTGACCGAAAATCTTTTGCCAGTTAAATCAAGGCAACAGTATGATCGGGAGTATGGCATATTTGGTATTTGGAAAGATGCGAACGCAGTTCTTCAAATAACCGAAAACGTTTTAATGGCATATTTCCAGGAACTGGTAAGTTATTGATTTTATTTTAATACATATGTTTAACAAACTTTATTATTTTTAGTCGGAAAAATACAGTCCGAACTCTCTCTGGACCAAGTATTCCACCCTAAGGTCTACGTTGATGGTTTATGAAAATATAGACATTTCGCAATACCATCGTCTCATATCTTTTTTAAAAGTTAAGTCGAAAGGATACGTCCCGAAGAAGTCTAAAGTTTTGGAAGGAGAACAAATATTAAAATTTATTAAGAAGGCTCCTGATGATATCTACTTGGTACACAAAGTCATATTGGTAATGGGTGTTTTTGGAGGTTTAAGACGAGATGAGTTGGTCAAAATGACCATTGATGACATTGAAGATAGAGGAACAGTCTTGGTTATAAAGGTACCAGAATCTAAAACTTCAACTTCAAAAAGTTTTACTATCATTGAAGAAGATTTAGGCGCTTTAAATTTAATAAAAAAGTACACAACATTAAGACCAGCTGGAATAAAGGAGCGAAGATTCTTTCTTACCTATGAAAGGGTCGATGTACAGTACAACCATTGGAAAAATACCATAGGAAGCGTCCCAACATTGATCGCAAAATGTTTAAAACTGGATAATGCAGAACTTACACCGGCCACTGTTTGCATCGCACATCGTCAACTTTACTTGTTGAGGCAGGTTGTTTGAAACGCTAAAACAACATGGGAAATGGAAAAGCTCTTCAGTAGCTGAAGGATATAGAAGAAAGTATTTCATCCAAAAACAAAGTAGCCAAATGATTGCCAATTCAGTTAATTCCGAGGTTAATTCCGTATCGACAATTGAAAATTCTTTAATGGACTGTTCTTCATACAAAATAGGTTAGTGCTACCACCGCTGCTACCATCAAAAAAAACACCGCATATAGTGGGATCAGCTGCATTTTCCGGGACATTTCAAAATTGTAATTTATATTTTGGAAATAAATTTAATTTTTAGTATTGTTTAAAGAAAAAAATTATTTTTGTATAAACTTGATCTTATTGTAGAGAAATAAAATTGGATAAGCAATAAAATTTCCATATTAGCGCATTAGGGCATTATAAGCGGGCATTATCATATTGCCCGCTTATAATGCCCTAGGTGTGATAGCAGGTATTATTGCTATCATAACATATTCCGTTTCTAAGGTATTATAGATCAATAATAGATAGGTAAAACATAAATACATTTTTGAACAACATGTTATGTAGAAAGCCATTTCAAATTACCCATTTTGTAATGTTCATAATTCTTCCCATCGACTCATCATTTCGATTTTTTTCTCCAGTACGGGTAATTTTAACATGTTTTACTTTTCTTATAACCTGGTGAATAATTTATTTTTTAAAGTCACTAATAGGTAGATTATGAAATAACGAATCCTAGACAAAACAAAAAATTATTAGTAATGTTGCTTCTATAAAAAACTGTAAATTCTATTTAGGACATTATCGCTTCATTCAAAGATAATACTACTACGGATAAGATAAACCATTCAATGCTATATTTTTGATACCCCTAATGGACTTTGGCTAACGCGAGCCGATGTCCATCGAGAGATTTTCGCGCTATCCTTGAACGAAAGTTAAACAGTGTTGCCGGCAGGCCTTTACTATTGGCGTGATGAAACGCGACTAGAAAATACACAGAGGTAAATATTGTCAAATTCGCTACTTCGTATTCCGAATAAGGTACAAGCAGAGTTTATTAATCTAAAGGGGGTTATGACATCCGCCATATTGAAAAACTCTTCTGTGATGTCAAGAAGGGCCCATTTCGGCCATGTTGGATTTTATGCCGGACAGTGGCGTAGAATTGAGGTGGAAACGAAAAACTGCTTATATACCGACGAACAAAATTTATATTTCAAAAATATAAATGTAATTCAATTAAGTATTAAAATTAAAAATTAAAGCAACAACACGACGATGGCGTACCTTTTCAATGGTATCTACTACATTAAATATTTTAAAAATGAGAAAACATTTAAATGTAGAAAGTACTGATTGCTAATTTGTTATAATTATGAGTACTTACTTTATTTTTAAACACACGATATTGAATTATTAACACCTTTTTTTCTTTAATAATACCCATCTATCTTACGTTTATAAAATTTTATGAGCAAGTAAAGAAGTTTGGGTTTATAAATTATTTTTTTTATCTTGGAACAGTCCGCGAAGGCTGATGCCTAGTATGAACGCCCCGTGGTTGTCTGAAGTGTGGTAAGAGGGAGTTTATTCACAAAATACTTAAATTCTGCAGGTAGCAGGTTCCATAGTCTTGACACTCTGGGGATGAAGGAACAAAGAAAGCGGAAAGTTCGGGGCCTCTCTAGCTGAACTGTAAAAAGATGCATAAAGATTGCACTACGTGTTGCTCTGTTGGGTGCTGTCAGAAAAGGAATTACACTGGCCAACTCGTCTAAGCAGAAGCCGTGAAAATATCTACAGAAGAAAGACAGATTTCCTACAGCCCTTCGGTGGATAAGGGAAGGAAGCTTTTCTGTAAGTGCTGGATCAGAAATGGGCTTTTACAAGGTATCTTGAAGATCTTTGTAAGATTACAAAATATCCAACTCCAAATCAGATACTGGAAGCCATAGAAAAATAACTTTTTTAGGAATTTATGACGAAGTTTTGTTTATAAATATATAAACTTGTCTATTAATCCTTAATTTATTTTATTTAAAACTAATTATGTCACTTTTAAAACTAGTTATTTATTTACTACGGACCATACAGCATCTTGATATTGCAGAATAATAAACAAAATTTTCCACTTTGACAATAAAATGAATTATTTTATGTAAAGAAATTGAATAAGGTTTATTGCTAAAAAAC
Organism: Listronotus oregonensis; assembly: GCA_019359885.1. Taxonomy (NCBI): domain Eukaryota; kingdom Metazoa; phylum Arthropoda; class Insecta; order Coleoptera; family Curculionidae; genus Listronotus; species Listronotus oregonensis. The sequence continues at coordinate 4,194 of JAHBCN010009318.1, read as the reverse complement.
CAAACTTTATTTGTTTTACAACTACAACACTACAATACCTTTACAATTGCAACAATTAAATAAAATACAACTTAAATTTTTACATTTTAAAATAGATATGGAAGAAAGAACACAGTACTTAGTGGTATTATTTAATAATATTTTGTGGTAAACTACATTTCATATTCTAAAACATACAAATCATTTAAGCATTAAAATCCTACTTAACACAAACACAAAAATTTTATTTTATAATTTGTTGGCAGCCCTTGCAAGATAAAACAAAGAATTAGATCTCGTGTTCTTATTTGGTACTAAAGTTTAACTTACTTTCAAGTTCCTGCAGTCCACTTCATACTACACAATCTAAACAAAACCTTCTTCAGTGCAAGGAAGGTTTACATCAGTTAATTTTAAACTTGTAAAAGGCAAATCTAAAAAATATAAATTATATTTTAAAACATGTCTTTTTCAATAAAATATACCAAGTAATTGGTGAGATAAGTACCCAAAAAAAAATTAAATACAATTAAAGGATGTAACTAACCGCAAACTTAATAAATGTACAAAATAATGGAAAAAATATTAAATAAACTTCTGAAGGTACATTAATGCATATACCTAAAGTTGATCAGTTCTAGGTATAAGCAAGTCAATATTGACTATTTACTTTCTTGACAACAAATAACTATAATTAAAATCACACAAAATTTAATTTACTTATAATAACTGTGTAACTACATCCAAATTGTGAAAGAGTCCTGGTGGACTTAAAAAGTTTTGTGTTATCGAGGTGAATAATGCAAACTGAATGGAACTGCTACAATAAAAATATTTTTAGTAATAGCAGCATTAGGATATATCATAATTTTTGCTTACCTTTTTTATTAATCGCCTTTTTCCTTTTTGATAAGATCTCATAATCCCGCCTTTGCAATTTTTCTGAAAGATATATAAAATCGTCTTTTTTAACATGCTCGAGCAAATAACAGAATCTTATGGACAAAACTTTTAACAAAATTGCACTTATCTAAAAATTAATTAAAACTACTACAGGTTGCCCAACATAAGAGGTATTTTCACACCCTCACGTCTTGGACTTTTGGATACCCCATTCTCGACGATGTCATAACCCCTTTAGATTAATAGACTCTGGGTACAAGCGACAGACATTGGCCACGTCGCACATGGTTTCGTACCTCGTTTCGCTGGGGCAGGGGTTACCGACTTAATTTTATTCGCATTTACGGAAGCATTGGTATCTCTGAACTGATTCAGAGCGCCCCATTTAAATGAACCATCTATCCGTAGTAGTATTATCTTTGCTTCATTCCATAAAACACTTAGTATGTAATAAATTCAGTATTTATAAAAGTAGTAATCTACAGAACATGCTTTATTGGTATACGCTGATATATTAATTGTAATTCATTCAATAATAATTGGCTTTTTAAGATCGGGTATCTTGGTAAGTCTTCGAGCAAACCAAGTAGTTTTTCTTGAAGAAAATGAAAGGAGGACTATCCATCAAGGCGTCCTGGCAGAAAAAAATTGGCCTATTCAATAACACGAATCTACAAAAAAGATGGTGTGTGCTGGGTGTCGGACTACGATTTCCTGGCGTAATTTTTTCCGTCGAACACGAATCTGAAATTAAAACTGGGGGTCTAACAGCAACAAATCGAGAAAAACCCAAAAAACCTATGCGGTACATTTACCGGCAGAAACCTGTTAACACGGAATGTTTGGACTACGACTATATAAACAAAAAATGTTCAATGAATTTCATTAAACAAAAAATAGAGCTTTCCAAATTGTCTGTATAAAAAGTTATATAAACACTTTTAATAAGATAAATAATAAAGAAGATATAAACAAAAATGTAATTTTGACAACAAATTTCAATCCAAAATAGGAAAAAATGAATATATTATTATTATTATATATTTTTTAAACTCGTAATTTTTGTTTTTCATAATAAATCATTTATTTTATTTATTTTAATCCCAAATCACTTAAAATTTGCAGAAAAAATCTTAAAAATTCGGTTTTTTAATTATAACTCGAAAAATATTGCATCAAGACAAAAAGGTTATATATATTTTTATCTTGGGACAGTCCACGAAGGCTGATGCCTAAGTACTAACGTACCGTGGGTATCTTCAGTGTGGTGAGAGGGAGTTTGTTCACACGGGACTTAAATTTTGAAGATTGGGAGGAAAAGGAAAAACTCTGCGGGCAGCAGTTCCATAGTCTTGACACTCTAGGATGAAGGAACGAAGAAAGCGGAAGTTCGGGGCCTCTCTAACTGAACTGTAAAAGGATGCATAAAAGTTCACTACGTGTTGCTCTGTTAGGAGCTGCCAGAGAAGAATTATACTGGCCCAACCCTCTGAGCAGAAGCCGTGAAAATACCTATAGAAGAGCGACAGATCTCCTACAGCTCGACGGTGGGCAAGAAGAGGAAGCCTTTCTGTGAGCGTTGGATCATTAATAAGACGAACTGCTCTTCTTTGAATGGAGTTCAGAATGCTAAGTGTTGTAGGGGACGCCATTCCCCAGACATGAGAACAATATTCTAAAGATGGTCTGATTTGGGATACATACAGAGTGTACAGATTGGAAGAAGAGAAATATTTTCTGGCTCGGAAGAGAAATCCAATCTTTTTTGAAGCTGCTGAAGCTATGGATAAAATGTGTTTGTGCCAGTTGAGGTTATTCTCAAAAGTAACGCCAACAAGATCAAACGACTCTTTGTTCTGCAGAACTTGGCCGCTCATTTGCAGACTTTTTTCGCGACAGCGAACATGACTGTGAATTCAAGGCATTAAACTGAACAAGATTTTTGGCGCCCCAATCCAAGATAAGTTTGAGGTCTTGTGAAAGAGATATCTGCATTGACCTGCGCTTGTTTTCGAAATCAGGATTACACGGTGGCTTAAGAAATTGAATACTAGAGTGGAGGGTACTATCGTCAGCAAAACTATAATTGTGGAAGAGAGAAGATCGTTAATGTGTAGAAGAAACAGCGTGGGTGCCAGCACTGAGTCCCGGGGCACCCCAGCATTAATTTGGTAAAAGCTGGAGGAATGACCATCTGCACTAACTGATATACGTCGATTAGAAAGGAAACTGGAAAGCCAAGAGCAAAGCTTAGGTGGAAGACCGTAAGAAGGAAGTTTCTTAAGAAGCCCATCATGCCAGACCTGATCGAAAGCTTTGGATATGTCAAAAGCAACGATCTGGGATTCACCAAGAAACTAAAGGGACTTGTTCCAGTTGTGTGAGACAAAGGAAAGAAGATCAGCTGTGGATCTACTGTGACGGAATCCATATTGTCTATCATGTAAGATCTTATGTTTTTCAGATACTTTAACATTTGGGAATTAATGAATTTTTCCATTACTTTGCAAACAACTGAAAGAAGAGATGTAGGTCTATAGTTGGAAGGGAGACTTTTGGATCCTTTTTTGGGGACAGGTTGCACACGTGCAGCTTTCCAACTCTCCGGATATAATATAATATAACTTAAATTAAAGGTCTTGTTAAAATACATAGTTAATTCTAAGGTTTCGTGTATCTTTTATAGTTGTAAAGATGTTAACGTTTTAAATAAAAAAAAAATGTTAATAACTGAAATAACGCCTTTTCTTGATTTTTTGCTGTTTGACTCCATAATTCCGAGTTTAGATTCCTGTTCAGCGGAGAAAAAACACGCCAGAAAATGTTAGTGCAACACCCAGCACACACTTTTTTTTGTGGACCTGTGTAATTAATTAACAATACCAGTCCATACATTAACCGACATTTTTTGTTAAAAATTGGTTTAAATACTGCATGAGGGTTTTCTTTTGACCATAGATGATCGATATGAAAATGTTAAATTGCATTTATGAAAATATAGTTAACTTTAGTTGCAAATTGAAATTTAAATATTTTAGAGTTTTTTAATGAGATCCAGAGACTTAGCAATAAATTGGTTTTATTTATATATATTTTTTAATGAGGAATCACATCCTGAAATTTGGCTGTGCATTTTTCGAACACCCTGTATAAGTTAGTAAGAATATTACGAGTTTACTACTAAATTCTTTATTAAAATTATTGTTGTATCATTTTTTTACCATTTTATATATGATATTAACAAAGCTAAAAAATTGCAAAAGACCCGTAGCCTTTACGGTCTGTGTACCTATTAATGATACTTTAGCAAAA
>JAHBCN010009317.1:0-35473 GCA_019359885.1 Listronotus oregonensis | reverse complement strand
TTTCCCTCTTTTGTTAAGAATTTTAATCCCAACATGGGTATTATTAAAAAAAAAAAGCTTTAATAATTAAATATTGTGTTTCAAAAATAGAGTAGGTACCCATAATTATAATAAATAATCAATTATCATATTTTCTACAACTTTTTAATTTTTTTTATTTTTAAAATATAGTAGGCACCATCGAAAAGGTACGCCATTGTCGTTTGTCGATTTAGATCTTGAAAGGGTTTGGGAATAATCACTAACCGAAACGTTGTGCACCAATTTACAAATCAGGACAATAAAAGCCCACCTACCCTCTTTGACTCTAACTGAAATGCAGCTACAACATTTCTTACACTTACATTATTGTTTTTTTTTTAATCTAAATTTAATGGCCAGTTTTAATTTATGCCTTTACTTACGTACATGATTGTATATTAAAAATGAATGATATTTTTTATTATTTATTATATCTTTTTTGCTACTTTACAAGTTTTTTCTAACAAATTAATTCTTTTCATGCAAATCCCAGTTAAATTTGAGACAACTCACCGGTGACGTCATGTGCAAACCACAATTTTAAAACACTTTAATATATCCTGTACTCCATTTTGCCATGATAAAAAAAATAAATTATTTAAAATTTTTTTTATTTAGTTTGTCGTTTTCTATGAGCCATAATTTATTACATTTGTAATACCTGGGATAAAAATAATCACAGATGTAAATTTAATAATAAAATTACGGAAAAAAAATAACGACCACCGCAAAGATTAGAAAAATTTGGGGGTTCAAAAAAATTCTTTTTATGATGTAAATTTTACTAAAAAAAAATATTTCCTTTGTTAAACTATTCTCATAAAAAAAAAATTTTTAAAAAAAAACTTTTTAGCAAAAGAAAAAAAGCAAACAAACGAAAATGCGAAATTTTTAAAATTTACCCATTTTAAAATGTCAATCAGACAAAGGTAATTACTTAAATTCTATTAAAATTTTTTTTTTAATCCAAAAAAAGGGGAATCTAGAAATAATTCATTATCAGCTATAAATGGTGAAATTTTTATTCAAAAGCAAAATAAAAAAATTATTTTATTAAAGGCTTCTTGGTGAGATGAAATAGCTGCGTTTAAAGGTCGTACATTGGTTGTTGTTGTGTTAATAAAAACCTTTAACAATATTGTAATTTACCAGATTTTTTTTATTTAAGCTTTTTTAACGTGTTTAAAACAAACTAGTAAAATTTTTTGTGTCTAGTACGCAAGTTTATAAAACATAACCTAAATAATAGAGGTTATAATTATACGAAATTTTATTTACTAAAACCAAACGAACCAGGCGCAATGGGTCCGTAATATACAGGGTGTCCGGAAATACCGTTCGAATAATTCTAGAGGTGATTCTAAATGTTAAATTTTGAGGAAAAGTTCATATCAACATAGGTCCGAAAATGCGTCATAAGGTTGCTATGGCGATTCAAAGATGGCATCGGGATATAGGTTTTATTTTATATCTTTAAAATCGTTTCAGGTAGCCATCTGAGTTTTGGCATTAATTGCTTTTATTAGTAAGTACATACTTTTCAGTGTTACTAAATTAATATTTTAATCAGGGGCGTACCGACAGAGGAGGCCTTGATTTAGTTTGTTTATGTTTTAATAAATATTGCAGTTTTTTTTAGAGATTCTGATTTCTCGGTATAAATGATATAAAAAAGGTATTCCTGTAGAAAACCCTTCAGAATAGCCGTTTTCGAGAAAACACTCTCCAAACAAAATAGTGCGTGCATGGTCGCCCAATAATAATAAAAAATTCTACATCAAAGTAGTATCTAGTTGCGGTAAACGAATTTAACATAAGGTTAAAAAATACAGTTTATTTTACTATAATTGTGTTAATTACAGTGTGAATTTTTTGTGCGATTTGAATTATAGTAATTTGTTGTTAAGAAACCAGGGAGTAGACAAAAAAACAATATTTTTAAAAATTCTTTTTAAAATCAGATATTAGTAATCCATTTGATTTTGTTAGCAATATTATGGTTTCGGAATTTTAAGGGAGATTTCGAAAATTGAAAAAATGATGGAACAATTTTAGAGAGATTTACTACCCTTCAGGTGTAGCTTTCTATTTTATTTCAAATTAGCCACGCGTACTACAAAGCGTACTATCAGTAGTCTGTTTTGTTTGTAATAAAAAAATCTTTAAACCTTTTCTCATACGATATAAAATTTTATACTCATTAATGAAAAAAAAAAACTATGCTCTTAACCATGCCGGCCTCAGTGTAAAAGTGCACTTCGGTTATTTATATTTGTGCTTAGGTTTAAAAAATGTCATGTACATAAATAAGTGGGTTAATGTTAACTAAATGTATTGTTTTTTAAGGAAAAATAGCCCAATTTTACGCAAATAGCATATTTTCTATTTACCTCTTGTAAAAACTTTAATAACCTATTATCATTGTAGGTTTAGTTGCAGAATGAAACACATTCTAACAAAAAATATATTATTAAGTTTAGTGGCTATGGGATCACACAATGAGTTCTGGCATTAAAATAAGTGAAAGACATGTAAATGTAACAAACGGTGCTGATAAGCAAAATGATTATTAGCTGCCCAGCTAATGTCACATGCCAGTATATTATATCACAAAATATTAATTAATACAACTTTTGTTATACCTAATAATTGCAATTGTAAATGTATTTTAGTGTTGTGTTTGTAAAACAAATATAGTCTAGTTTTGTAGCAATAAACCTGTATTTACATTTTTTTACATAATAATATTTATTTTATTGCATAGTGTAAAATCTTGCTATTTTTCTACATTATCAAGACGGTGTATGAACGCAGAAGTTTTCTCTTATTCTTCAAATATTAAATTTAAGTCTCGTGTCAATTAACACCCTCTTACCACACTTAAGACACTCAAGGTACGTTAGTACTTTCGTGGACTGTCCCAAGATAAAAAAAAATAATTAAAAATACAAACTTCTCTATTTGCTTATAGAATTTTTTAACGTCCCAACATGGGTATTATTAAAAAAAAGAAAGCTGTTAATAATTCAATATTGTGTGTTCAAAAATAGAGTAGGTACCCATAATTATAATAAATAATCAATTATCAGTATTTTCTACAACGTTTCAATTTTTTTATTTTTAAAATATAGTAGGCACCATCGAAAAGGTACGCCATTGTCGTGTTGTCGATTTAATTTTTAATTTCAATAATTAAATTACATTTATAGTTTTACTATACTTATGCATATTGCTGTGAATCAATAAATTTTGTTCGTCGGTTTAAAAGCAGTTTTTCGTTTCCCTCTTAATTCTACGCCACTGTCTGGCATAAATTTCAACAGGCATAAACTTTTGGCGGAGGTACTTGCTGATGTGGGTGTCAGCGCAGGACTTATTTAGTGTCATAGCAGACAAATGGTTGTAATAAATGGATTCCATTCCGAACCATTTATAGCCACCTCAGGTGTGCCACAAGGGAGCCACCTAGGACCTATCTTTTTTATTATTTATATTAATAATATTAAGAAATGCTTCTCCAACTCCAAATTCCTTTTGTACGCTGATGATCTAAAAATATTTCGACAAATTACCGCAATTGAGGACTGCCACGGGCTCCAAGAGGACCTAGATAGACTTTTTGCTTACTGCGAAAATAATAGCCATTTTTAAACATAAAAAAATGTCATTCGATAACATTTTGTAAAAGAAAAATCTAATAAATTATAAGTATACTATAAACAACCACAAATTAGAAAATGTCACTACAATCAAAGACCTTGACGTGACCTTAGAAAGCCAATGGTCTTTTAGACTCCATTTCGAAAAAATAGTGGCTGAGGCAAATAAAATGCTGGGATTTATAAATAGAACATGCAAAGAGTTTAGAGACTCAAGTACTTTCTTAACCCTGTGTTACGCCTATGTGTGTAGCAAGTTGTCTTTTGCATCTGTTATATGGAACCCGCATTATAACATACACTCAAAAAAAATCGAGTCAATTCAAAATAAGTTTTTGAAAATATTGGCTCTTAAATTAAGAAGACCAACTGTAAAAGCTAAAAATGAATGTAAACTAATTCCCTTGGCCCATAAAAGAATTATTTTAGACGTATGTTTTATCTTTAAATTAATTAACCATACCATAGACTCCCCCTTTCTTTTGTCTTGTCTCCACTTTAAAGTCCCTGGAAGAGATCTGAGACGCTCCGACCTATTCAAACAGGTTTGGGACAAAACGCACCATTAATAAGAATGCAGTCTGCATTTAACACTCACTGTAAGAACTTAAATGTCTTTTCAATTACCCTTAACGTATTTAAAAAACAAATTAAATCTCATTTCTTGAATTATAATTGTTAACAAGCATAGCTTATTAAACTAAATTATTATACACATCCTATCTGTTAATTATAATGTAAAATGTAAAGATTGTTAACACATTTTTTTTGTTTTTGTAATTCTTTGTAAACTTAATTTTTTAAGAATAACTGTATACAGTGGATACTGTTTGGAACTTTAGTTCTGTTGTATCCTGAACTAGTAAATAAATAAATAAATTAATAAATAAAAATGGCCTAAAATGGCCCGACTTGAGGTCACAGATCTCAGTCAGCAAGTCATATGGTTTTTCAATATGGCGGTTGTCATAACCCTATCTGATTAATAAACTCTGGTGCCGGCCATAAATTGTTTTTGCCTATACAATAAAGTTAGGCGTCATACCTCAAAAACTATGGAAGGTACTGACAAAAATGACTTTGGAAATCTGATCAGCGTCCCAAAAAACCCCCTCTATATAAAATTTCAATAAAATCGACGATGGGCTCGATAGGTAAAAAATGACTTGCAAATTTACAAAGCCGTTTGACAAATTCAACATAACCGTTTGGTAAATTTAACATAGCAGTTTGGTATATTTGATCTTATAGTTTGATTTCTTTTACTGTATCGAATAGTTAATTTAACGTTAATTTAACCTAATAACACGGTAAATTTAGACTGTATGAAAGGTAATTTTAAATGTTTGACTTGTTTAATTTCACATTTAGAACATTTGAAGTTAACCGAATACATAATTTATTTAATTACATCAGGTAATAGAACCTTCCACAAGGATGGCAAAAGTTCAAATATTTAAAAAGTGATTATGTAAAGAAATAATGTAAAAATTATATCCCACCAAAGATACTAATGTTAAATAAGGGCCAAGCTCTTATCCAAAAATATCGGCCTCTTAACGTACTAAGACCTATATATATATATATATATATATATATATATATATATATATATATATATATATATATATATATATATATACATATCTAGAGTAAGATTGGGATAAAAACATTTAAATATTTTAACATATTTTCTACGCGGGGTTCAGAAAATTGAAAAACTTAAAATGGTACAAGAGTAAAGTGCATTTATTTGAGAAGATATGGAAATAAGTTAGTAGGAAGAGCTGTTCAAAATTAAAAGGTTGTATCTAATTTTCGAAAAAATCGGCCTACTTTTATTTATTTGTGATTAAATTTATTTTAATATCAATTTAAATTTTTAATATCAATTTTATCAAATTTTTTGCTGTTAAGTTGTTACTATCAACGCCTACTAGTACAAAAATTTGGAATTAGTTAATTGATAATGAAATTTTAATCACAAATAAATAAAAGTGGGCCGATTTTTTTGAAAAGTGTTATTAGAGACTACCTTTTACGTTTGAACAACTTTTTCTAGAAACTTATTTCCATATCTTTCCATTTTAAGTTTTTTCAAACCTGAAATACCTGCCCCACTTGTTTTAGATGGCATAACTTTTTTTGAGCTTAGTATATTGACCTGTTTATTAAAAAAATAAGTTACTATAATTCAGCGGCATCGAAAATGTATACTTCATTTAAATCTGTTGAAGCAACTGTTTTCGAGATAATCGCACTTTTAAGGGCCCCGCAATTTTCTTATGGAAAATGGGTTTCGACCAATTGTTTTTAAACTTTGCATAGTGATAGTTTTTAACACGCTGTCTGTACATCTATTATTAATTTAATAGAAGTAAACTAAATAATAGTGGCTTTAATAATTTGTAACAATACTATATAAGTTATTAATTATTTAAAACATTTACTTTTCAGGGAGAAGTAAAAGTCAAAGGTCACAGCTGTTATCTTAAAATTAAACTAGCTAAGAGTGACATTATTAATTACATTTTACATTTAAATAACTATTTCTTAGTGAATTATAACTTAAAACTTTAATTTTCATTTTCATAGTTTAGAGATTTCTATGGCACTTGATTTAATTAAATTACGTTTACTGAATAAATTACAAATGTTCGTAAAGTGCTAATTAAATCAGTAGTGATCAATTTTCGACTTGTGAATTTTATACATAGGGCAAAGGATGATTTGTGAGCTCTTTCTAAAAAGTAAAACCTAACTTGTATCAAACAACCAAAAGAATATATTCTTAGCTACTGCCATAAGTTTCTATAAACAATCATATGTTCTTTGTCATAAAATTCTTGAAGATGGTAACCTGTTTAAATTCTATCAGTGAGTGTAAAATATTTTAAATTTTATGTCAAAAATGACGTTTACATGCCATGTTATAATTAGCAGTTTTATTTATACGGAAGTCTTTTGTAATTGATTAAGGTTGGTTTCCTTATAGCAGGAGACCTATTGCAGTAGAGTGTGTTGATATTTTGATAATAAATTAGTACAGGGTGATCAAAATCGATCAATTAAAAGTTAATCCAAAAAAACGTAAAAAGTAAATTTTTTAAATGGAAATCCTGTATTTTTATAACTTTATCTCATTTAGCATTAATAAATAGGGTAATCTTGTGTTAGATTGTCTATACCAAAAATGTATAGTTTTCGAAATATTTGCAATTCAACATTTTTCTATTGTAAAAATTCTATACAGCTTTTAGTTTTATTAATCTCACTTAAATGGACTTTAGCATAGGAAGCTATGTGAAAGAGCAGGTGTATAGAATACTACCTACAACAAAAGGAGACATGAAAATTAAAATTAAAAACTGTTTTTAACAGATAAGTGCAGAAATGTGTCAAAATTTAAGTAACGTGGCGGACACTTTGAACACCTAATTAGGTTGTTTTTTATTTGTTTAATATTTGTTACTAATTATTTGTTAATAGTTGTAATATCTAAAGACAATGAATGGTTTAATTTTTGTAGGGTGTTCCATTAAAAAAAAAAAAGTGTGTGTCAGGTGTATATTTAAAAATATTTTTAAAATATGCACCACCATAAATGTACTATAACTTTTGTATTTAACATTTTTTTGTATCTCTTTAATAGGAAGGTGAACTCGAAAGACACTTAATAAAGTTTTTTTTGTTGTGGCCAAAATCATGTTGGATTTTTTTGGTTAAGGTGTTGAAAGACATATTTATGTAATGTGAATTTTGTTAATTCCTATGATAGGTCACAAAGGCTTGTATGAAGTCTAAATACTGATATTGTGGTTAGTTGTGGTGTTCGATGTTTTTCTGAAGTTTTGCAATAAAGTACCGAAACATGCAGACATTACATTTTACAGCACTTTTTGGTAACATGATAGTGCTACCACTAACATTAAACAAAAATTGGTAGCTCTAGTTGCAAAAAATAATAAAATAAAAAATAAAGTAAAAATGTATGCCAAAAATCCTATATTAATTTTCCTAATTATTAGGGAGGACTTTTTTTCGCGGAAGTAGTAGTAGTTATACATACAATATTTATATGTATACATGTAAAATGTATAACTAGTAAAAGAGATTTTTAAATATGTCAATAATTGTAAAGGTGCATACTGAAAACTGATATTACCTTGTAAGTTTGGACTTTATAAAACCGGTCGGTATTACTGGAAAGACACTTAATAAAGCCTCTTTTGTTGGGGCCAAATAAAACGAAAGTAGACCCATCAACGTCCTTGAGACTACATGAGCTCATTAACTGCTATGACTTATAATATAGTGCTTTTATTTTATGATTTTGATTTTTGGCATTTATTAAGTATTTTTTCCTTTTATAGCACGTATTGCATTAGCTTTAGTTCCTAAAAGTAATAAAACAAGTAAATTAGTTAATGGAATATGGACTTTGCACATTTCATATTACCCTAGTTGTAAAACTAATTTAAACTTATTTTCAGAATATAATTTATGTTATGGAAAAACTTTTCTATATAACCGAATAAACTACCTTTCATAAAATATTTACATTATTTTTAAGACGCCTCGCTAGGTTGCAAAATAACTTTTAAGATCGTTAAATTTAATATAAAATCTACTATAAAAATATTTTTAAATAAGACTATTTGACTAGAGTGTAGCAACGACCTGTTTTCTACTGGCAAAACTCTGCACTTACCTGGACAAAACCAACATAAAAGTTTCTCAGCGACAAAATTTTGTTAGGTTAAAGAAAAAACTATTGTCAGTCTGGTAAGTCTGACAATAAACACTGTGTTTTTATTGTCAGACTGTTTAGTTATTATGGTAATTTCCTTTATGACATTTTTAACAATGTAAATGTCACTAAAACTCTCACACAATGGAAATACTTTGCCGACAAAATTTTATGATATTATATCCGATAAAATGGTTTAAAAATTAAATTTTTTAAAGTAACAAAAAAGAACTGATTATCGAACTCCTAAACACAAAAAAATCCAACCAACAAACAACAAAACCACTCCCCTGACGGCTCTGGGTTTTGTTGTAACTTAAACTATCACAAAATTGAAATATTCTGCAGACAAAATTTTATAATATTATATACAATAAAATGTTTTAAAAATTAAATTAACAAAAAACAACAAAAAAGAAATGATTATCGAACTACTAAACACAAAAAAATCCCGAAGAAGGTGATATGGTTAAATTTGACCTGTAACCCCACAGACTTCTCGATAAAACCATTTAAAAATATATCCTCTTTGGCACAAAAATTTCAAATATGTTAATTTTTTTACATGCTATTAGTATAGTTATCAAGATTTTTGAAAAAAAACCATTAAAAAATACATTTCTTCGTTATAAAAAATCTCATTTACAACAAAACCACTCGCCTGACGGCTCGTGGTTTTGTTGTAACTTAAACTATCACACAATTGAAATATTCTGCAGAAAAAATTTTATCATATTATATATAATAAAATGTTTTAAAAATTATTTTTTTAAAACAACAAAAAAGAAATGATTATCGAACTCCTAAACACAAAAAAATCCCGAAGAAGGTGATATGGTTAAATTTGACCTGTAACCCCACAGACTTCTCGGTAAAACCATTTAAAAATATATCTTCTTTGGCACCAAAATTCAAATATGTTAATTTTTTTATATGCTATTAGTACAGTTATCAAGATTTTTGAAAAAAAAACATTTAAAAATACATTTTTTCATTAAAAAAATCTTATTTACAACAAAATTTTCTTGTAACTTAAACTATCACACAATCGAAATATTTTGCCGACAAAATTTTATGATATTATATAAAATAAAATGTTTTAAAAATTAAATTTTTTAAAACAACAAAAGAAATAATTATCGAACTCCTAAACACAAAAAAATTTCAAAGAAGGTGATATGTTTAAATTTGACCTGTAACCCCACAGACTTCTCGGTAAAACAATTTAAAAATATATCTTTTTTGGCACAAAAATTCCAAATATGTTAATTTTTTTATATGCTATTAGTGTAGTTATCAAGATTAAAAAAAACCATTTAAAAATACATTTCTTCATTATAAAAATCTCATTTACAACAAAACAACAAAAAAGAAATGATTATCGAACTCCTAAACACAAAAAAATTCCAAAGAAGGTGATATGGTTAAATTTGACCTGTAACCCCACAGACTTCTCGGTAAAACCATTTAAAAATATATCTTTTTTGGCACAAAAATTCCAAATATGTTAATTTTTTTATATGCTATTAGTGTAGTTATCAAGATTTAAAAAAAACCATTTAAAAATACATTTCTTCGTTATAAAAATCTCATTTACAACAAAACCACTCGCCTGACGGCTCGTGGTTTTGTTGTAACTTAAACTATCACACAATCGAAATATTTTGCCGACAAAATTTTATAATATTATATACAATTAAATGTTTTAAATATTAAAGTTTTTAAAACAACAAAAAAGAAATGATTATCGAACTCCTAAACACAAAAAATCCCGAAGTAGGTGATATGGTTAAATTCGATCTGTAATCCCACACACTTCTCGGTAAAACCATTTAAAAATATATCTCCTTTGGCACAAAAATTTTAAATATAATGATTTTTTTATATGCTATTAGTGTAGTTATCAACATTTTTGAAAAATACCTTTTAAAAATACATTTCTCCGTCATAAAAATCTCATTTACTTAAACTATCACACAATCGAAATATTTTGCCGACAAAATTTTATGATATTATATACAATAAAATGTTTTAAAAATTAATTTTTTTAAAACAACAAAAAAGAAATGATTATCGGACTTCTAAACACAAAAAATCCCGAAGAAGCTGATATGGTTAAATTCGATCTGTAATCCCACACACTTCGCGGTAAAATCATTTAAAAATATATATCCTTTGGTACAAAAATTTCAAATATGTTGATTTTTTTATATGCTATTAAAAATACATTTCTCCGTCATAAAATTCTTGAACATGTTAATATACAGGGTCTTCATTAATGTCTGTAAACCACGTGACCAAAAATGTTGCGGGTTGCCTATTCAGAGGTTGCACAAAATTTAATAAAATATCCCTAGAAATACTCATTGGCGCCGTGCATTTTAAAATCGATTTTTAAATGTCAAAAATATTTTGTTTTTTTAAGGTTTGAAAATTTACCATTTATCATTTTTTTAATAATTGTAATTTGAACCAAGTTATTACAGCTTTTGGATAATTTTTGTATGCATTTAGTTTAAGTCTCTTGTTTGTCAATAATTTAGTTTGCTAGATTTGGGTAGAAAAAATGTTAGTCAAGGAAACGAAGTCATGCACGAGGTATTTTTTGTGGAGTAAAATGGATTTGAATGCGGTTTTTTATTTGATTCGTATCGACGTCTACAAACTTTGTAAACAAATTGAATTATTGGAATAGAAAACTTTATTTCTGCATTAAAAAAATGCATTTTAAGGTTTGCAGTTAGGTATAAAAAATGTATAACTGGGTAAATAATGATGGAAATGAGAATTTGATACTCGGGGTTTTTAAGGTGGCTGACATGCCGAATATGACATTGGCAAGGGTCTACGGAGTACCTGCGCGCTGAGGATAGTGTAAACGTTAACTGGAATTTTACCACAGTTTGACTGACATGAGGATTTGTTGTAAAACTTAGAAGATGACGTTTACACCATCCTTAGCGCGCACCAGGTACCGCAGGCCCTGCCAATGTCATATTCGTGTTCAGCGACCTCGAAAACCCCTGAGTAACAAATTCGAGCCCATTTTCATCATTATTTACCTAGTTATAATTTTTTTATAATTGCTAATTTTAAAATGCATTTTTATAAGGCACAAATGCAGTTATTCATTTCCCATTAGTTAAATTTGTTCGCAAAGTTCTATATTTCATACGAATTGAATGCAAGGAACCGCATTCAAATCCATGTTACTGTACAAAAATACTCTTAAGGCCATTTTCTGTGACTATTCAAGTCATGTTAACTTGTAGTTTACACAATTTATTTATATTATTTAAATAAAACTACTTGACTTAAAATGGTGGCATTACTTAGATTTATTTGTACTTTATTAATAAATTAAATGTCAATTATTACATAATAAAAGAAATTAGGATAATTATTACATGCTAAAAGAAATTAAGATGCAACAATCTACAAAAATTCCAATTATTTAAATATTATACTAAAATAAAAGAAAGTATAGTTACATCACAATAAAATACAGAAGTCATGCACAAACATTAAAATGTAATAAAACTTAAACAATAATTTTACAAATAGCTTTGCAGCCATGAGAGTCTTAGAGTATCTTTCTTTAAAATTTTTAAGTCAGTAATCAAAATGAAGTTGGTGCCCAGGTATTCTTTAACGGAAAAAACTAAAAGTTATTGAAGTATCATAATAACAAAGATAACAATAATTTAATAAGGAATAACAATTAACACTATAGCAAGTGTTCAAAATGTCTTCCTTCATTTTCTGCATATGTTGACTCTTCTTTTTAAATTATCAAACACATTGTGAATCTGGTCAACTGTAATGTGTCCTATCTCGGCGCGAATTGCTTCCTCCAGTTCATCAACATTGTGAGGTCTGTTTCTGAAGACCTTATTTTTAAATATCCAAATAAAAAGAAATCTAATGGCGTTAGATCTGGAGAACGAGGTGGCCATACATCTTTGCTAATTATTCTATCTTCATAAAATTCGGCTATGTATTGCAAAGTTGCCCGAGCTGTATGTCAGGAGCCCCATCTTGTTGAAAGTAGCCCCTCTGAAGTTCCTCTCATCAGTTGCTCAAAAAATTCATGCAGAATATTATGGTACCTTTCAGCATTTATTATATCGTAAAAAATATTGGACCTATAATCCTTCTTCTCGAAATTGCTACCTAGACCCCTATTTTAATTGGGTGTAAACTTGTTTCGATAAAGGTATGTGGATTCTCCGTGGCCCAAGTTCGGTAGCGTTCTGACTATTTACATAACCGGACAAATGAAACCATGCTTCACAGAAAGAAAGTACGGTCCAAAACATCATCATTTTAAGAATTTCATTAAACCATTGACAAAACTGCACCCTCTTTGCATAATCTGGTGGAAGGAGTTCTTGCAATACTGTGACCTTATATGGATGCATTTCTAATTTTTGGTAAGTGCTTTATGGCAAGTACCAACAGACATTCCTTAAAAAAATGTATGGCATTGTAAACATAAATTAATTTTTTATTTAAAATAGTATCCTACCGGTCTGAGTAGACAGCTTCTCTACCGATTTGTTAGACTGTGCTCCATTCGGACACGCATATCTTCAAGGACAGGTTCTGTAAGCACGCTAGGCTTCCAGTGGACTTTCCTTACAAATGCAATGCTTGTTTTCAAAACGATTGATTAGCATACGTCTGTGATGAACAAATGTTTCATACTCAACAAGATTGTCAGGGAACCTTTCGCTAAACTGGTCCATGCAACTTTGGAGAGAATATGACCAAGATCCATCCTCATTACGAGTTGCACTTCTAAAATGTGCCATTATTATAAAGGCATCTTGTTCCGCAGTCACATTTTAAACGTTTTCTAAAAATAAAAAACAGTTTTATTTACGTAACCTCAATAACAAAAACACATGTAACTTACCTTTAAAACCCGAAATATGCAAAAGTAGCTCTGAAAAGATCTGTTTTAAGCTTGTAAAGTTCGTTTTTGAAAATAATTTAATCAAAAAAATCTAAAACTTTTCCAAATAAACTATCCAAAAACCAAATACGCCAACAATGACCGGTCTGTCAGTAATATCAGTCAAATCAGCTGTCAAACAGAGCTGTGTTGCCAACACTAATTTTTCCTCATAAAAGGTGTGTTCTTTTTGACCATTAACCTGCACTGATTATGATTTTTTAGAATTTAACATTTTAGGAGGTTATTATAATCAGTAATTTTGACAAAAAGATTTTTTGCTTTGTTCGGAGATTAGAAACTGGTAAATGGTCACAGAAAAATAAACGTAGGCAAAAATTTCTGAACTTTTTTCAACTTGGCAACCTTGTAAATAGGAAAGAAACCAAGCAGTGGAGCCACTTTTACAAACCAAAATCGCGTGGTCACGTGGTGTACAAACATTAATGAAGGCACTGTATTTAAATACAATCTCTTTAGATATATGACTCTTTAAAAAGAAAATTTAGAAGTGGATCAGAGTCGGTGAGAATTCTATTGCATACACATTGCTTTTGTTTCTGAATATTCAAAGAATCTAGTTCCTTTATGTATGGTAATATCATCTTTACAAACGGCCAAAACAGTGGGTAAAGACCTTTGAAAACTATGGTCTGTACCATTCAAGAACTACGAAACAAAATAATTTTTTAGAATTAGCCCTTATTAACTGTACGAATGAGGTGGCTGGTATGTTTTTACTAAAAACCTTTTGGGAAAATGTACGTAACAAGATTAAGACATCGCACTGCTAATATAATGTAGAAGTAGGGAAAAAATGGCGTTTAAAATTGGTTCTAACACTTTTTGTGTTTTAACTTAACTTAAAAAAGAATCAAAATAGGCACAATACCAAGTTAATTCATTTTTAAAGGCTCTTGAAGCTGTACACAAAAGTGTATTAAGTATTCTAAAAATATAAAAATAAAGTAGTTTAGAAAATAGCGTAAAAGGTGTATTTTAAGCCTAGATGTTACCTGGAGTACGTAGCACAGACGAAATGCCGTGAAACAATGACACAAAAGAACTAGATAAAAATATAAAATGTATATTTAGCTTCATTAATACATTATTTTACCATAAAGGGTCAGGTGGGTTTCGGAAGATTAAAAAAGCGTATTTATACTGATTTTTAAAAATATAATTTAATAAAATATTTTATTTAAATAATTTGGCATATCAAGGATACATATTCAACAAGTGCTATTTTGAAATTTGAATTTAAAATTTTAAATTCAGCCTATGGTAAGCTTTTTTTCGGTATAAGCATGCGGTTCTTTGGAGCTTTCGAAGGGTCCATCAATTACAATTTTAATCTGATCAATTTAAAGCTTTAGTTTAGTTTTTCAACCCCATTTTGTTGTTTGGTTTTTTCTTTTTTACCTTTCTATTGTAATAAAAATAATAAAAAAAAAATAATTATTGTTAATTGTTCTTAGTTTGTTTTAAATGTGTGTTTTTATTTTAATGTATATTGTTGTAAAATAGTTTTTATTATTTTTATTTGGATGAGTTCACTGCTAGCTGTTGTTAAAAAGATATTTTGATTAATCAGACTATTTATGCAAGTACAGACAATGGGCGCCAGAACTATAGGAGTTCAAAGGAAATACACAAACAAAGACAAAAGTAATAAAAGTCAAAAATAAACTCAACAGGTTTATTTAAAAGGTATCTTATTAATTTAACATAATAAAGAATTTAACCATTGGACATGTGAAGTTCTTGTATCCTATTAAATTAAACAAAAATAAAGAGAGATAAATAAATTTCTAATTTGGAAAAGCTTATATGAATTAAAAAGGTTGTGAGATAATGAAATATAATTTGATAGGTAAGTGCAAGAATTTGGGAAAAATATTTTTAAAATAAATACATACCAGTATTAAAAATAAGGCAATTTACATAAAATAAACCCAAAAAAAAATAAGTATTGATTAATAAACTGTTTAACCAGGGGGAGATACTTTATATTGTGAGGGAACAAAAAGAAATCTATTTATCATTAAATTTATGAATCGAGGTATACTAAAATTTAGAAAAGAGTTTTAAATTGAAATTTAAAATTTAAGTTACAAAAATGATTTTTTGAAGAAAATTTTTTAAATTTAATAAGAAATAGTAAAAAAAATTTAGATAATAAAAAAGTTAAAGCAGCTGAACTATCTCAGTGTGATGTTACTTAAATGGATAAGGAAGTCCCTTTCAGGCACAAACAAAAAATGAACTCAATAAATGATCGGTGGTTGGAATTTAAGCGGGCTGAGCTAATTCAGTATGATGTGGGTTAAATTGATATGTGCAGCCTTTACAGGCAAAAAACAAAAAATGAACTCAATTAATGATCGGTGGTTAACAATTTAAGAGCTGAGCTAATTCAGTATGATGTAAGTTAAATTGATATGTGCAGTCCTTTACAGGCAAAAAAAAAAATGAAAATCAATTAATGATTGGTGGATAGTTATAAATAAGCAGCTGAATTTAATTATCAGTTTGAGAAAGAAAAAATAATAAATTTAATTTGCAATCCAAAATCTTTGGATAAACAAAAAAATGGAACCCAATAAAATGTTTGGGTTGTTACTTTGCTTTTGCATTTTTTTAAATATATCAAGAAAATTATAATATAATTAATAAAAATTAAATATTGGACAGAGATTTATTTAAATTGATAAGACAGTAATGATTAAAGCATAAGAAAATTTGATAACATGATAATTTAATTAAAAAAGTTATAAAACTGAGCACCAGTAATGGCCATTGCACTGAGCCAGGCAAAAATATAATAAAAATTAATTTAAAAAATGGACTTATCTTTTGATTTTGAACTTAATGGAACCAACCTAAACTCCCTTTGGACTGGACAACACTGCACTGCCAGAAATGACCACACGGTCACGGAAGCGGGAGGATTCCTTCGCTGGACCAGCAAACATGCATTCGCCAAAAAATACATAAACCATAAACCGTTTTGGACTTTTGCCAACACGACCACGTTTACACAACCCAGAAATCCATAAAAATTGGAAAATTCTTAAAACTCCAGTTAAGGAAAGCCCATAAAGATAATTATTAAAAAAATAAAAATCCTCGAACTACGATGAAATATATGATGAAAATATGATAAAAATATACGGTGAAAGCCTAAAAAAATGGTAGGTATGAGAAAAGGGGAAACTATTAAAATTGACGAAAATGCCGACTTACCAGATGAAAGGCCTAAAGTGTCTTTAAAATTCAAGAGGATGTTACATAGGTTATAAAATTTAAAAACCAGTTTAAACTGCAAAAGCCACAGGCTAAGAAAAATAATAAACTATGCACTATCAGACATTCTGTTTATTCAAAATATGCAAAGAGGCCTTTTTTCAAATCAATCACAGGTATTTATCACCTCGCATTCCATAAAAAATGACAGGTTTGAAGGTCTTAGGTGGTATGAAACTGTTGCTTACTGTCCTTTTGGGGAAAATTCAAATTACAAAACGGAGATAACTATTCAGCATTGTTGGTTATTTAATGAAATTTCAAAAAAAAAACACACAGTTTTTAAAACATAACCTATCACAAAACAAAGGATTTTATTACTTAACGACTTAAAATAGATATGAGTCGAAAATCGCTTAAACCCCATTCCAATTAAAAATCAATATTTGATGCCCTGGAAGTATGCAATAAACGCTTTTAGGGTTGTATTTAAAAGAATATTTATGTATTGATGACTTAAAATTTGAAATAAGTAAGCTAATATTATAAATTACAGTGAATAATTAAAATAAAGGACAATTAAGTTGGTAAATTATTTTAAGGAAAATTTAAAACCTTGTAACAAACTGAAAAAGGTTACAAATACCCCTTTCCAACAAAAAAATATTTAAAAAAATGGCGTAACCTTCAGATAAATTACCAGAAAAAAATTATCATGTTACCAATTAAATATAAATTACGTGCTACCTAACCTTATACTAGGTACAACCTTATACTAGATAATAGATACAAATTTAGAAAGTTACCCTACTAAATTCTTACTAAAATACTTAAATTTTTTAAAACTACCTTAACTAAATATATCTAAAGAAAGAATAATTGCTACAGGATTACTCAAAATCAGACATATCATCAGTCATATCCGGACCAGATTTTAAACCAATGTTCTTATCATTCTCATCTAGAAGTTCATATACTAAAGGAGATATTTTCTTAAAAACTTTACATTTTGTAAATTTTAGCTAACTTTTTTGAAAAGTAATTTGTCTGCATCTGACAAAACAAAATTTCTTTAAAACTGTATCACCTTTTCAAATTTAAAATGTCGCTTGCGCAAATCATAATACTTTTTATATCTATCTATGATTTCTGAATGTTCTTAGCAACTTGCTCATAAATACTTGTAATTTTGATAATTCTGAAACTAAATTTTCACGAGATACAAATTTATAAGGAGACAAATTTTATCTTTTATTATCCCATAGTAGTCACCAGAATCAGGTAGATTTCGACCAAACGTTAAAAAGGCTGGGGAATAAAGTTGAACTATGAACTGCTGTGTTTATAGCATTACAAATTTTGTGTAAATTTTTATCCCAATCTTATGATTTTTGTCTTTAATATATGACCTAATAGCAGTACCAATTACCTGTTAGCTCTCAACATTATTGGTTTGTGGATGATACCTAGCATTATACCAAACGTTACTTATGTTATATTCTTTTTAAAAGGTTTTGAAACTCTTTGATTTAAATTGACTACCATTATCCATGACTAAGATTGAGGAACCCCAAAATAAGTGAAAAATATTCTTCTACGAATTTACACACGTCATTACTTAAAGCCCTTTTCATTTTATGAATAAATGTAAACTTAGTAAACCAATCAACTATTACAAGTAAATAACAAAACCCCCGATTTTTTTTTTTTAAAGGGCCCCCCTGAATATCCATGGAAATAAGTTTGAAAGGTACTGTAACATTTTTAGGTCCCCCCATTAAACCGGCTTGAGGGTTGAGATTTTTTTTGTTCATTGCAAATTTGACAATTGTAAATTTTTTTTTTAACATCGTGTCGCATCCCGGGGGCCACCAATATTGTTCAAAGATTTTATTAAAGTTTTTTTTGAAACCAAAAAAATGTCCAGAAGAATTATCAGGGAAATTTTTTTTAAAATTTAAATTTTTTCTCAAATTTATTGATTACTTTTTCCCCAATTCCTTTGATTTATATTAAGATTATGATTTGAAAAAAATGTTTATATAAAATTGTGTCCTCGACGCGAAATCTAGGGTATTTTTGGGGAAAGTTTTTAACATTATTTAACATCCTTGAGTACCATTTGTCGACTCTCACGTTATCAGATATTTCTGAAGAAGAAATAGGCGATATTTCAACAGGTCCCCAAAATTAAAGCGTTCGAATTTTTTTTAAACCCCCGGTCTATAAATTAACTAAAAATCAAATTGGACAATAGAATAGCCCACCTACATAAACGTCCCTTGGGGATTGTCCAATTTATAAAGCCACGTAAGAGCATTGTGATCCGTAATAATTTTAAATTTTCCCCCCTTATGTAGGAACGAAATTTAAGAACAGAGTGAACTATAGCAAGGATTTTTTTTCACTAACCGTAAAATTTTTTTCGATTTTGTTAATGTACGAGATGTATACGCCACTACATATTCTTTTCCCCCTTCCCCTGGGTAATTACCCCTTATCGCGATTGAGAAGCCCCCGGTTTGTATTGAAAATGGTTTTGAAAATCTGGATTTCGTAATACTGGTGTTGAGATAAGTTCTTTTTTTTAAATTTTCAAAAGCCATTAGCTTCATTAGACCATTCGATTTTTTGACCTTTCTTTTACCTTTAATAAGATGTTAAAAGGAACAATTAATTCAAAAAATTTTTTTAAAAATCGGCGATACCACGAGGCCATTCCTATAAATCTTTTTAATTTCTGTTACAGTTTTAGGGTTGGGGATATTTACAGATAGATTTATTTTTTCTGGATTACTGTGTAACCCTTTTTTTATCACCAAAAAAACCAAAGGGGGTTAAACTTGGTTGACAAAATTTACATTTTTTCCATTTATATTAAAAACCTGCTGACTTAAGTGCCTGATATATTTTTTTTAAAGTGGCAATGTGAGAAAAAAAATTAGAATTTACAATTACTAAATCATCCAAAATAAACAAAAATATTATTATTCTCTACGGAGGGATCTAAAAAATCTGTCCATTAATTTTTGTAAGGTTTGACCAGAATTGAAAGCCAAAAGGGGATAGGGGGAATTAAAGGCCAAATTTTCCCAACGCCCCGTGCAGTTTTTTCACACGAATCTTCCTTAATTTTTTTTTCCCCAAAAACGTGTTTTTAAATCAATTGAATTAAAAAAATTTTTCATCTTTTAGCATATCAAGAATTCTAGTTAAATTAGGTAAAGGTTTTTCGGTTTTTTTGGGGAATATTTTTTGGGGCCCCCCGTCGAAGCACAATCTAAACCCCCATTTTTTAAAAAGCAATACATTAGAAGCGTATGGATTTTGGAAGGTCTGACGACACCCAACTGAAGCATACAATCCAACCCATCATTCATTTTTTGCATATAAGGAGATAAAAAAAATGGTTTTTTGCGAAAAGGTTCATTAGAAGTAACTTCGATTTTATGTTCTATTAAATCAGTAACACCCAGATTATCAAAAAACTAAATTATTAAACTTTTCAATAACCCCTTGTAACTTTAAAAGTTGATCGGGGGTGAGATCATTTTTTTGTTTTAATAGAAATATTTTTAAATTGTTCTTTTTTAAAATAATTTCATCCAACTGTAAAGATTGGGGCAATAGAAAAAGAATTACTTTTTAAAATTTAATTTAATAAAAAACCTTCAAAAAAATACCCCCAAAAAATTTAAATTTTCAAAATTTGGGACTGCCAAAATTTTTTTAAAGTAAAGTTTTGTCTTCATTGTCAATGGTACTACAAAATATCCTAATGTTTCTTGGGGGTTTTTCCATCAGCAGAAAATTTCGTCTCTATTTTTATCATGTTTAATTAAATTTAAAAAACCAACTTCGATAAAAATTCATAACCCTTTAAACCCCTTACACTGTGCATTGGGGCCAGTGTCGACAAGAGCCCCAAAAAATTCTATTTTTTTTGTTACATCTACAAAAAGGCTGAAATCAGCAAACGTACCGTGGTTAAATAAGGGAGAAATTTTTGTTAGTTTTTTTAAAATTTCATTGTGTTTTTTTAAAATGCTTAACGGTGTTAAGCCAAGAAGACCATTTATTAGTTAAAGAATAAGAATAGTTACCTGTTAGTCAAAAAAATTTTGAGACTTAAATGATTATAATTATTCTTTTTTTGTACTCAACTTATTTTTTTGTTTAAATTTAAAGTGTTTTTTTTAAATTTTATGAGATTTTGCCGGATTTTAGAAAATGTTTTTCGCAACTTTTTTCCCACTTTAAGTCCGGTTTTTTTTTTTTTTTAAAACGAATGACAATTGGTTTTAATTACGTCCTTTTTTCCCCAACCATAACAGAAAATCTTTTCTTTTAGTAAAACCCTAAAATGATGATCATTCTCATCACAGTTAAAACATTTGAGAAATTTTTTAAACCTTTTTTTGGGGTTGGAACTTTTTTAATTTTTGGGGCTTTACCCCTTTTAAATTATTTCTTTTAAGTTCATTTAGTTGGCTATTCTGAAATTTAACATCAAAATTTAAATCTAATAGATTTTCCCCGGGGCAGTTCTATTTTTTTTTTCATTTATAGGCAAAAAAATTTTTTGGAAAACCCCAAAGCTTTTAAATTAGGTTCTAAAGTGGTATTGGAAATGAAGGGGGACCCTGAAATTTATCTGTACGTATTTTTAGTATCTTCCAAAATTTTACAAAGTTTTTTTGTTCTAAGATAGAGTTTTTTGTCTGAGTGCTAAATTTTGCTGATAATAAGGAAGTAAATTTTGATTATTAATCTTAATTGAACTTGTTCATTGACAGGATTTATGAAACGCTTAAAAAGATTTTCCATAATGGCTATATAAATAAGAGGTCTTTCTAAATTTCCCTGAGTTCTCGTTGAACTTCGTCCCATAAACTTAACTCATAATCAATAGGTAAGAAATCACATTTTAAACGTTGAAATTTTAATAATTCTTAAGAAGGTACAAATGTCTAATAGATCGATACCAAATCAAAACGTCCCCGTCAAGGAATTCGTGAGCATAATTTAAAAGACTATTCTTAGGTATGAGCCAAACAAAACTCTTCAATTTTTCCAGAAAACTATGTAAACCTGATTCTGTCCATTAAATTTTAGATTATTACGATGAAATGGTGGAGTTTGATTAAATTTATAATTATTAAAGTGATTGTTGTTATTATGTGAACAATTATGTAGGGGATTTTGGCAAACATTCTTGGAATTAGCTTGAAAAGGCATTGAACTGTTAACAAAATTTAAAGTTGGCTGTTGCCCATGTAATTTATATTGTTAATTAAGATTTTATTAACATTTGGCATATTTGCATTACAATTTGGCATTTACTTTGCGATAAATTTTGTATTATATTACTGTTACAAAAATTATTTTGAGCGACAAAATTTCAAAGATTTCTTATTTGGTGACAGCAAGTTAAGAAGGCATTGTGATTATTAAAATGATGTGGTTTCTCTTGGCATAAGTAAAAGTTAAATTTCTAGAATTAGCATGATTATTTTGACAGGATTTATTTATTAACAGAATACTCAGGAGTCAAAGTTTGATTACCATTACTATTATTATAGGAAAAATTTTTGTTAACATGTTTCAGTATGTTTTGGTTGGTTTGGCTATTACAAACCAATATTTACATTATCGGTGTAATTTTGAGCATAATTTGAAGAGTAGATAGGTAAACTTTGATTATTTATTATTTGATTTTGTAAAGTGGTAAATTTCGATTTAATGTACTGGAAAACTACGATTCAAACTTTTGAGAAGATAAGACATTTTGGATATTTGAAATGCACTATTAATTGATTCAAATGATTATTATTATTATTGAATTGATTTACAAGACTATTACTAGGCAATTGTTGTGAAAAATTTGGAATATTTTTTAAAAGCATTATATTTTAACAGAACGTTGATCATAAGTTTGGCCAGAATTTTGCTGCAAAGTATTTTCAAGAGGTTTAAGGATCTAACACAATATTTGAATGAACAATTATATTTTCATTATTTGAGGGGTTTTCAGAAAAGAAACTCTTGGGGAGCTTGATTTCATTTTCTTGAGGAAAAGGGTCTGATAATGCTTTACTTTCTTCAGGGGGAAGAATTACTTACAGGATTATCCTGCTGAGACTCATCATCATTAAGATCTAAATAAATTTACTTGATGGCTTAAGGCCTTACTTTTAAAAAAATGTAATAAGAGATGTATTGAATTCAAAAAGTTGAGATTTAGTAGCTTGTTGATCAGCATTTTTAGGATTTAAATAGCAAACTCTATTTCTGAATATGTAAACGTGATATAAATCTCTTATAATCAACGGGAGTTCGTCTGACTGAAAAGACATTACCAGTTGTTCCAGAGAAGATAATTTCTTTCTGAAATTGCAGATTCCAAGTCAAAATCCATTGGTGGTTCTAGATGAGATATGAAATTTTGTCTGTTCGTTTCTTAATTTGGTCTCTTTAACATAACTTTTAATTGGCCGGATTTTGATTTGTATAAGAATTCCTTGGCAAAGTTCCCACTGCAATTCGTCCTTCCAGAGATATGTAGGATTTAATTTAGACATCTTAATAGTTACCTAAAGAAAACAATAATTAAAAAAATAATACCAAAGGTATATTTTAAACTAAGATAAAGATAAGAAATATAAAAATCTAAGTAAGGTCAGAAAACACAGAAAATAACAAATTTATGTCTGTATACACAAATTAAGTCCAATTTTGAGCCCCACGTTTAAGGTGCCAGTTTGTAATAAAATAATAAAAAATAAAAATAATTATTGTTAATTGTTCTTAGTTTGTTTTAAATGTGTGTTTTTATTTTAATGTATATTGTTGTAAAATAGTTTTTATTATTTTTATTTGGGATGAGTTCACTTAGCTGTTGTTAAAAAAGATATTTGATTAACGACTATTTATGCAAGTACAGACAATGGGCGCCGAACTATAGGAGTTCAAAGGAAATAACAAAACAAAGACAAAAGTAATAAAAGTCAAAAATAAACTCAACAGGTTTATTTAAAAGGTATCTTATTAATTTAACATAATAAAGAATTTAACCATTGGACATGTGAAGTTCTGTATCCTTACTTAAATTAAACAAAAATAAAGAGAAAATAAATAAATTTTAATTTGGAAAAGCTTATATGAATTAAAAGGTTGTGAGATAATGAAATATAATTTGATAGGTAAGTGCAAGAATTTAGAAAAAAATTTTTAAAATAAATACATACCAGTATTAAAAAAAATAAGGCAATTTACATAAAATAATGACCCAAAAAAAATAAGTATTATTAATAAACTGATAACCAGTGGAGATACTTTATATTGTGAGGGAACAAAAGAAATCTATTTATCAAAATTTATAAATTTATTATACTGAATTTAGAAAAGAGTTATTAATTAAATTTATTAAATTTGGTTACAAAATGATTTTTTGAAGAAAAGTTTTAAATTTAATAAGAAATAGTAATAAAAATTTAGATAAGTAAAAATAAGTTAAAGCAGCTGAACTATCTCAGTGTGATGTTACTTAAATGGATAAGTGAAGTCCCTTTCAGGCACAAACAAAAAATGTAACTCAATAAATGATCGGGAAGGGTAATTTGCAGCTGAGTTTTTCAATGATGGGGTTAAATTGATATGTGTAGTCCTTTACAGGCACAAACAAAAAATGTAACTCAATTAATGATCGGTGGTTAAGTAATTTAAGCAGCTGAGCTAATTCAGTACGATGTAAGTTAAATTGATATATGCAGTCCTTTACAGGCACAAACAAAAAAAATGCAACTCAATTAATGATTGGTGGATAGTTATAAATAAGCAGCTGAACTAATTATCAGTTTGAGAAAGAAAAAAAATAATAAATTTAATTTGCAATCCAAAATCTTTGGACAAACAAACAATGGAACCCAATAAAATGATTGGTTTGTTCTTTCTTTGCATATTTAACATATAACAAGAAAATTATAATATAATTAATAAAAATTAAATATTAAGTACAGAGATTTATTTAAATTGATAAGACAGTAATGATTAAAGCATAAGAAAATTTGATAACATGATAATTTAATTAAAAAGTTATACAACTGAGCACCAGTACATGGCCATTGCACTGAGCCAGGCAAAAATATAAAAAAAATTAATTTATAAATGGACTTATTTTTGATTTCTGGAACTCCTAATGAAACCAACCTAAACTCCCTTCTGGACTGGACAACACTGCACTGCCAGAAATGACCACACGGTACTATACGGAAGCTGAGGATTCCTTCGCTGGACCAGCAACACTGCATTCGCCAGAAATACATAAACCATAAACCGCTTGGACTTTTGCCAACACGACCACGTGGTTACGTACAACTCCAGAAATCCATAAAACTTGGAAAATTCCTTAAAACTCCAGTTAAGGAAAGCCCATAAAGATAATATTGAAAAAATAAAAAAATCTCGAACTACGATGAAATATATGATGAATATATGATGAAATATACGGTGAAAGCCTGAAACAAAATGGTAGGTATGAGATAAGGGAAACTATTAAAATTGACGAAAATGCCGACTTACCAGATGTTATGGCCCAAAGAATGTCTTTAAAATCTCATAGAGGATGTTACATAGGTTATAAAATTTAAAAATCCAGTTTAAAACTGCAAAAGCCACAGGCTAAGAAAAATAATAAACTATGCACTAGCAGACATTCTGTTTATTCGGTAAATATGCAAAAGAGGCCTTTTTCAAATCAATCACAGGTATTTATCACCTCGCATTCCATAAAAAATGACAGGTTTGAAGGTCTTAGGTGGTATGAAACTGTTGCTTACTGTCCTTTTGGCGGAAAATTCAAATTACAAAACGGAGATAACTATTCAGCATTGTTAGGTTATTTAATGAAATTTCAAAAACAAAACACACAGTTTTTAAAACATAACCTATCACAAAACAAAGGATTTTATTACTTAACTGACTTAAAATAGATATAGAGTCGAAAATCGCTTACCCTATTCCAATTAGAAAAATCAATACTTGGATGCTCCTGGAATGTATGCAGCCATAAACGCTTTTACCGGGTTGTATTTAAAAGAATATTTATGTATTGATGACTTAAAATTTGAAATAAGTAAGCTAATATTATAAATTACAGTGAATAATTAAAATAAAGGACAATTAAGTTGTGGTAAAGTTATTTTAAGTGAAAATTTATAAATCCTTGTAACAAACTGAAAAAGTTTGTTACACTATACAAGATATTTTGCCGACGAATCCTGTAATCCGTGATTTTTTTTGCTAGTATTACGTCGTATTATGTAGTGATTAAAAGTTTTTTAGGACTGTCTCGACCTTGTTATGGTATAATGTTTTTTTTTAATAGTTTAGACTTTGTTATATTTATAAATTTGTTTTGTTTAAAGTATTTTCTAGGACACGTTTTTACCTAAATATCTTTAATAGTTAGTACCTAAAATCAACTTTTTTGGGACAAATCGTTACTGTTTCCAGGCAAAGTCGAGTCCAGAATAGCAGATAAGTCCCAAAAAACTTATTTTGCTACGTCTTTTTTTTTTGTTTATGCTTCAAGAAACATTATTAAAACTTTTTATTATATGTGATTAGTCGTTTGACCCGCCAGTCATTTTTTGAAAAATGTCTAAATATAAAAAATAAGGTGTTTAATTGTGGTATCGAAATAAGTTGCTATGACGACTTGTTTAGTTTGAGTCCGAAAAAGATCATTGAACGAACTGAAATGAGTCTTAAAATAGCCGTTTTTGAGGGTTACAAAAAATGCTTTTTCTTCTAATTTTTTATAATTTACTATACTGGGTATTATCTCTTGCAGTTCACAATACGTATGACATGTGACACTGTTATGCATGGTACGTCATTGATTTCGGTTAACGTTTTATTGACACTGGTGTTACCTACGCACAAATACCTAAAATATAGACATGTCATCTTCTGAGGCATGATGTATTTTTGTAAAACTAATAGTACAATAAAAACCTGCTCTTTTTTTTGACACTTTTGAGCGAAGGTGCGGTATGCTTCATCTTAGAAAGATCCGGGACATTTGTTAAATGATTAACAAGTGAAAAAATTGAAAAATATATTTTTTTTAATAAATAGCTCATAACGTTGTAAGTGTTAGTCGTAGAGAAAAAGAAAGAGAAGTTTTATTATCTACAAAATAAAGCTGGTAAGATCACAAAATGCATTAAGCTTATTGCAAAGTAGCAATATACAAAAAAGATAAAAAAAAGAATTATGTGCATGGTATTTTTCGACCCTTTGAATTTCTTTTCAAAATGCCATTTTTGGCCGGAACAATATATTAAAGTATAAGTGACAGAGAGAAAGAGCAAGTGTTTTAAAGACCAGTTATCCACGAATACTCTAAGCTATTTTTTTATTGCTTTTGAAACATTTGTTATAGTAATATTTTATTTGACGTTATAAGGTACCTATGTCAGATAAATATTTTTTTGTCCTTTGACATGGGCCCAAATTCATGGGTAAAGGTTGGCAATGTCATCTTAGACTTCACATCTCTCGTGTTGTTGATTGATGTACCATGGTAATCTTTAAAATACGCGCGTGTTTAAAAGTTGGATTTAAACACGCCCAGGAGTATTTTAATTAAGCAAAATAGGGTACCAATAAAAAATAAGAACTTTTTCCTATGATAAAACATTTTGTAAAATAATAACAAACCCACGAACTCAAGGACTAGACTTAACGCAATTGTTTGTTTTTGTTTTGGAAAAAAGTAAACAAATTGCTAGATCTCACGAATCAAAATCAGGAAATTATCTTGAAAATGTAATCAAATTATTTAAAAATATTGGTTTTTGTGTTAGTATAGGCAACATTGATTTAAATATAAACATTATTATTGATATCACAGTTCCAAGATCAGATTGCACCGGCAACAATGTTGGTTTGGACAGCTGCTGTATTTGTTTGATAAAAAATTATATTAAATCAGGTATTGTATGGCACTTCGATATCATCTCTCTTTCTATAAGGTTGTATTATTGAATAACATGTTTTGTTAACTGACTCGATCAACAGAAATCGAATTAAGCATCTAAAGTAAATGACATATCTGTCTGTCACTTCAGATAATAAACAAAATAGTTATCTGGCTTTAAAATAAATTTTACAATAAAGAATTATCGATTTATAAAAATGTTATTTATGTTTCAATGCCATAAACATTAAAAAAGTTATTATTTTCAGAGTAATGTTAACCAGTGTGTTTAATCAACTTTGACGGTGCAAATAAGGTTTGTTTACTTTATTGTCATTTAAGAATTTCTTGTAACAAACAAATATACAATGTTTTTGAGGAGTTTCCAGCAAAGACATGCGTGCCACCTCGTTCATCCACCAACTCTTGCTTTCTGGCAGAAGGGGCTTGGTCTTTTTATTAACGGTCTGCTTTATTTTTATTAGAGATTTAATTATATAAAACATATTTGACATAAAAACATAATAAAATAAATTTATGTAAGTAGACTAAGATAACAGCTTGATAGGTCTAATAAAACCTAATTTTACGCTATATTAAATTAAAAATCTGCCTACATTAAGAAAAAGTAATTTTTTGAACGAAAATGCATGCAGAAAAAATAAATTAACAAGCAAAAACGTGCATTGTTTACTATTGTTGTTAAATCCACGCATGTCACCGATTGACATAAAATTGACAATAAATGTCAAAATAAGAAGAAATAGGCACGTGTAAATCATGCCTATGTATTATATATTTAATAAATAAAAAACAAAAAGAAATATCTACAACCGTGCGGTAACTAAGGTTACAAACACTACCGCACTAATGCGGTAAGATCATTTATACTAAGTACTTTTCAAAAATCGTTAATTTAAACATCGTTTAATAATTATTACTCTCCACGTAAATTACCTAACATACAGATAATATACCTAAAAGTTAATCGTAATAGTCGAGTTCCTTTCATTTCCTATATTTACGACTACCGATTGCAAGGGTTTTTTTGCCGGTATAATATTTTCTGGAGTGGTATAATCTGGTGTGTCTTTGTTTAGTTTGTGTTTCACTGAGAGTCCAACGTTGCAATCGGTGCTAACGGAAATTTTGTTTGCAATTATCAGTACACTTTTTTTGAGGAACACCATTGCACAAAATCTGAGTACTCCTTCTCATAACGCTTTCCGAATCTTTCTGTAAGCAAGCTGAAAGTGGCCTTTTCAACGAGCTTGGAAATTTCTCTGTTCTCTATTTCTTTAAGAAGATAAAGGTGAATGGTTAACTTTGCATGATTATGACTGTTGCTAGCGGTTCCACAATTTTATTTTGCGGTGGTGTCATTTTGACAATGGCTACTAGAAGTTTAATTCACTGCTAGTGTAAAATTGAGGAGGTAAACGTCGAAGAAAAACTTTTATCACAAAAAACCTGACGGCTGGAGTTAGAATAGTATACATAACTCAAGTGGTAAACATTGTTAGTGCGGTAAATTTCACTTTACCGCACTAGTGTGGTAATTGCGATTGCATGAAATTACTTTTTTGTCGTAAGTGAATTCCTGTTCGGTTTAACTTTACTTTTAAATTGACAGAGACGACATTAGAAACCATAAATTTGTTATTGCTATTTCGATCTTACAAGGCACCTTTGTTTTCACAACAATGTTTTGTGATTTTGTATATGAAAAATTGTTTGTTACATTTTGTTGTCAGCTTTTAAAGACACCAACATGGATTTATAATGCCTCGGTTATAGATAAAATATTGTAAGGTCGGAATTATACCCATTTGTAGTTACGTCATCTAAGTAAGAAAAACGTATGGCGTTAATAAATAATTAGATATTTTTGTCAATTAATATTAGATTAGAAAATTTAATATCGCGTTTAGAAATTAATAGTCTGTTATGTTTTTTAGACCTTCAGAAATTACCAAATGATGATTTAGTTAGCAATATATTAAAATTTTTACATTCGTCTTTGCACTTTTAATTTCAAAAAAAAATATCTTGTAGTATTTATTTATTAACAAATCTAATACCAATTACCAATTATTATTCATGAATAATAAATAAAAATAAACATCCCTTGCTAAGTATCCACGTCTCGTCAATAAAAACTTGAGTAAAACCTTCCGGATCTAACTTTCTATTTTTGATATACTTCCTTAAAAAATTAATTGTTTTATAAACAATATCTGGCATTTCCATCAATATATTTTCTATATGATTTTTTTCACTTGAAGCCAATACTTTCGATCCATATTCTAAATCGATGGGAAACTTAAAATAGCCAATTTCTTTCCTGAACTTTTGTCTTATTTTTCTCAGTGTTACATATTCTTTGTTGGCGTTTATAAAATAAATTGTGTCCCAAATTATATTTTTCAGATATGTTGTAATTTTGGTTTTTGCAGTTTTTTGCTTGGAAGACATACTTACATACATATGTTATTCCATTCTTATTTGTATTTGCGATCGTTGTTGGACTCAATTTTGTTGCAACTGCGGCTCGCTGTATTACATTCTTAATTTGAAGTGCCATTTTTTAGTTGAAAAAAAGCCAAGATATTTAAAATTATTAGGTGCAATTGTTTATTATATCTATTTTTTTCTTAACTTTATTTAAAACTTTTCGAAATAACTTTTGACGACAAGTTGACACACCAAAGCTATTGATTGGCAGTGACGAATACTTCACATAACCAAAAACATAAAAAATGAATAATCATAGGACACCAATTTTTTTTCAAAAGTTTATTGTCACCGCTGTTTGAAATATACAAACTTTACTTGCGTGCGCTAAAAACCTAATTACCACACTTATCTTATAACTCACTATTATTATATTTAAATTAAATTTTTTACTTTTGTCACCTTTAAAACGGTTATTGGTCCGTAGCGCCACCCTGAGCTACTTGATGCATGTATGCATGTTAAAGTTTAAAAGGAACTAAAGAACTTGGAGAGTTAATGTCACTTTTCTGTTATTAATGATTCAGGAAGCTTAATAAAATGGGAAGAAGTTTAAACTGTTTTGTCTGAGTTGTACTTTACTTTGTGACTACACTTTTGCATTTATAAAAAGAGACCGAAATTACTTTGTTATTTTATCACATGTTTTTTAAAATTGTGATAGACCAACGCAGAAATTTGCGTTTCATTTATTTTAGGGGAAAAAAATACTACAAAAAAACTTTTTGAGTGGATTTATTTTGGCGGTACATACAGTTTTTTTATCTTCGAAAATTCTGGGAATTGAAGCGTTTTTATTGTGTCATGCGTCAAATATGTTTAGGGTGTAGGTCGTACAGTGGAACGAAGCGTCACTGTGCCACCCAAATCACTCTATAGCTCATATAGTTTAACCGTTTAGGCTCATTTTTTAAGACTCTTAAATTTGCCTATCGATTTCTCTTTTTGAATTTTTGATTCGGGTTTTTATTTTCCGGAAATTTGTCTCTAAACCTTCATTTAAAAAAAATATATATTTTCTATTGCTTTTAATATGCGCACAGAAAAATAATATATGTTTAATATACAAATTTAAGTGTAAAAATGTCATTATAATATTTTAACCTAATTTTATTTATTTAAAAAAATCATAAAAGACAAAAACTTTATATTTCATTATTTAATATAAACCAATAATCTTTATATAGCAAATGGACAAAAATTATATAAAGAAAACACCACCTCAAAACGATTCACTACAGAAAATACCAATTGCTTTATTTTTTTTTTTATTTAACTTAAAACAGTCAACTCCTTATGAGCCAAATAAAATTTGCCCATTTAACAACCGCTCAATCAAACAACAAAAATTTTGCTAGTTATACAGAGCATATGACTAAGACACGTTTGTGATAAGCTAAATTTTATTCCGGTATGGATAATCTGGATTTATGATTTTTAATCATGTTTTAATAATACCACTATATAATAATACGTTTAGGCATGGTACTTAGGGATCTCATTTCAGACTACCTTAAGGTCATATCAAAGGGTAAAAATAAACTGTAAATTTAAATTCCTTTTACCCATATATGTTTGCCTGAGATTAATCCGGAAATTATGACAGTCTTTACAAAAATTAATTTAGCCCACCTCAAAAGTTCACTGTTTAAAATAACCTGAATACATGTGGTCAAATTTTAGCTTATTAAACAATTAGATTGGGGAGTGTTTTCAGTTATAATATAAGATCTAAAAATTTTTGGACGTAGCAACGCGTGGTCATGATATTTTAAAAAAGACAAGAGGAGAACAATAGCCATGGCACCTCACACCATAATACCAACAGTGTGGTGAATATAGTTTTTAACAAACAACTGGATTTTTTATATTTTACCGAGTAAGATACTGGACTGACCACTAGGCTTTCCTATGTAAAATCTAAACTCATCACACAAGGCTACTAAATTCTATTCTTACAATAAATATTCTCTGCACCAATTTAGGTGACAGAATAGAACAAAATTAATAATTGACGATAGACAGTTCACATTTAAATTCTTCTTTCATGTACTGCAGCAATGTAAGGCAATAAACTTGGTTTCCTAAAATTCTACAGACTCGTTGAACGATAACTCCTGGCTCCAGAAAGTCCAACTGTTTGTAATCTTATAACCCATGCACCCTAGGCTAATATTTTGCTCTTCTCTGTACTTAGAAAATAAACTCATTTATAATAATCCAATAAGTTTCTTTGTATGTTTTGTAAAATTAGTTGTATACAAAATATGTAATATTGCTTATGCTCCAAATGATTTTCTGCATTTAGCTAGTTGATTTGCATACAAATTTATAATAGTCGAGGAAACT
Organism: Listronotus oregonensis; assembly: GCA_019359885.1. Lineage (NCBI taxonomy): Eukaryota > Metazoa > Arthropoda > Insecta > Coleoptera > Curculionidae > Listronotus > Listronotus oregonensis. The sequence continues at coordinate 2,993 of JAHBCN010009317.1, read as the reverse complement.
TGTACAAAAATAGACCCTACGAGGGACTTTTTGTGGAGTAAGATGGATTTGAATGCGCTTTTTTGCATTCGATTCGTATGAATGTCTAAAAACTTTGTAAACAAATATAATTAATGGGAAATAAAAGACTGCATTTGTGGGTAAATAAAATGCATTTTTGAAATTATTATGTATCAAACTTTTAAAAAATTAGTATTTTTTATTCTAAAATATTTTCAAAAAACAATTTTTATAAATAAGCACCATAAGCAAAAATTAAAATTTTTAATTTTTAACAAATTACCACCAAATTCCAGAAAACGACAATGATAACAACCAATATACCACTCCGGACACCGGGTACCTCGAAGACCATGATCTGGTACCGGGTACTAGAATACGACGTTTACACGATCCTTAGCGCGCACCGGGTACTTCACCAGGGCCTTGTCAATGTCATATTTTGTGTTCAGCGACCACAAAACGCCCGAGTAACAAAATTGGGCTGATATTAGGAGGAACTGTCGTTAAATTCGAGAAGACGACGTTTACACCATCCTTAGTGTTCACCAGGTTTTCCGCAAGCCCTTGAAAATATCATGTTTGTGTTTAGCGACCTCGAAAACCCCATGAGTAGCAAAATTGGGGTGATATTAGCAGTCGTAAAACTCCAGAAGACGTCATTTACACCATCCTGAGCGCTTACCAGGTACTTCTCAGGCATTTGTCAATGTCATAATTGTATTCAGCGACCTCGAAAACTCCCGAGTAACAAATTCGGGATCATTTCCACCAAGCACCAGGTACTGCGCAGGCCCTTGTTAATGTCATATTCGTGATCAGCGACGTCGAAAACCCTCAAGTAACAAAATTGCGCTGATATTAGAAGAAATTATCGTAAAACTCCAGAAGACGACATTTATACCATCCTTAGCGCTTACCAGGTACTCCTCAGGCCCTTGTCAATGTCATAATTGTATTCAGCGACCTCGGAAACACCCGAGTAATTCGGGGTCATTTCCACCATTATTTGCCTAGTTATAAATTTTTTATAATTGCAAACTTTAAAATGTATTTCGAAAATACATTTTTCTAATGCACAAATGCAGTTTTTCATTTTCCAATAATTAAATTTGTTTACAAAGTTTGTAGACGTTGATACAAATCAAATACAAAAAACCGCATTTAAATCCATCTTACTGCACAAAAAATCCCTCGTGCATTACTTCGTTTCCTGGACAATGTTTGACCAAAATAATTTAAAAAATAAATTAGTATTTTGAGCCCATATAACATAAAACATTCCATGCAACGTTCCCTACTTTAAAGTGCTTAATATTTGTAGTAAAACCCTTTATAATTACATTTTATAAGGAACATATACGAAATCTAATCTTTCCCTAAAAGGTGGTGAATTGAAATATAGTAGCACGGATGTTAAAAACATGGTAAAATGAACAGCGTGAAAACCTAACACCTGTTGTTTGCAGACGCTCTAAATTTTGCGGTTGCTGTTTTTTAGCTTTAAAAGGTATAAAATGAAAAAGATTACATTAAGACTATGTAGCTGCCTAATTCTATAATAATTTTGTTATGTCCCTTAGTCAGGATGTGCCACTTTATCGAAGCTACTATATTTTACGACTAACAAAGAAGGTTTTAAATGCGTCTAAGAACGTATCCTTGATTTAATAAAATACAGGGTGTCCTAATAAGGTCGTTCTCCGGAGATATCTCGAGAACCCTTTATCGCATAGCTTTCGGAAAAAAATATTTAGAGTAAAATCGGCCTCGAGAAAATGCTGGAAATTATTTTCAAGTTTCTAATTCTTCCGCTAAAGGGCGTGAAACTAAAAACAAAATTAAAAACACGTATTATTTAAAAATGTGCCATATAAACTTAGGTCGTTGATAGTTTTTTCACAAACTATATAAAATAAGGAAACTTTTTGTTTTAAGCGTTTTTCCCTAACCTGTCAAATACAGGCAGGGGGGAGAAGCAAATGTACATTTGAAAAAAATTGAATAACTTTGTTTTGGCTTAACCGATTTCGATAAACTGCGTTTCGTTTAAAAGAGCTTTTACCAGGGCTTAAGATAAAATATTGGCATAATAAATTTATTTTTTTGTTTTATACCCAGAGACTGATTTGTGTCAAAGTTATAAATTTTGTCATTTTTTTCGAAAAATTTAAATACAATGGTATTATTATTATAAGTCTATTAAAAAGAGCCTAAAAAAGTCAAGAAACTGGTGAAAACCGCATTTCGATATCTTAATTAATTCTCGAGTTATTGCCAAAATACTGCATTACTTGTATCCTTTCCTATTTTAAGCTGTCATGTCAGATAAACAACGCGGCGTTTTAACGAGAGGCCATGACAACAGAAAAAACCCTTTGTTTCTTCAAATTAAATAATATTAATAATATCCTTATTATTTGTTCATTATCAGTTTAAAGCAGCATTCAATTTACACGGCTCGTGGATAATAATAGCTGAATATTATCTACGGGCTTTGGGTAATTGTACCTACATTGTGCTGGAATAGGATGCACATTTCCAGTTCCTCTTAAACGGGTTGTCAAACGTCTAAATACTTTTTTATTAAAATGCCGTCTTTTGTTATACCTTATGGCATATTGTCCCGCCTTAATTGAGGCATTTGAAAAATTTTCAAAATAAACGGCGAGCATATCGTATGACTCGATGGTGGAATAAGAGATAATTTAATATTATTAATAACGAATAACAAAATCCTACTAAATATGCTTTAATAAAAACATTTTAATAAGAGGCAGGAAGGAACCATTAATAAAAAAAAAAACTTAAAAACAATATATACAAACCATTGTATTATCAAACTATGTTAACTTACTATATCTCCTCCTTTTCTTACAATTTTTTTATCTTGGGACACCCACGAAGGCTGATGCCAAAGTACAACGTGCCGGGGTTTTAAAGTGTGGTGAGAGGGATTTTTCACACGGGACTTAAAATTTCTGGGGAAAAGG
>JAHBCN010009316.1:0-35543 GCA_019359885.1 Listronotus oregonensis | reverse complement strand
AAAAAAAAAAATTTTTGTTTAAATTGTACTTTCTTTCATTTAATTAGGGGGACCTGTATGTATTAAATTTGCCTGGTCTGCCAGTAATTAATAATTTTGATCTTTTAAAAGAATGTACTAAATTTTTAAATGAAATAAAAGTACCTAAATGTAAACCTTATTTTTTTTTAATAATCCACAGAAATACAAAACATTGTGTAAATCATCTAAGAGATAGTTAAGATTGCCTTTTTTTTTCTCACTGCTATTTCTTATCAAATTTGCATTATTTTATTATTCATAATTGATATATTATTATTTTTTCGGTTACCTAACCTTACGTCTCATAAGGAGCACCTAATTTAAATATAAGAAATACTTACCTAAAGTAAAAAATGCCGGGTATGTTACCCTTGGATTTGCAAGACAAAACCATACAACCTCTAATCATTTTGTTACGATATTATAAATAACAAACAATAAACACAAAATTATAGTCACAAAATAGGACGGTTTTTATCTATCCAAAAAACTTCTGCAACCACAAAATATAGGTACTTACACAAAGCAAAACGATCGGCGCAAAGGGCACAAACCACAAAGAAAATGACGAATGATGAGACGACGGTTGACGATACAGCGCGGATATAGTTTCATACGCGCCGCGCGCGCCCTTGCACCAAAAACCTTAGACAACCTAAGACCATTACGGCTCTTATAAAAGTATAATGTGTTGCCTAACTACACACTGATTAATCAGTGTGTAAGTAGGGAACACATTAAATTATTTCGTGGAATTTTGTTATTGCGCAGAATCGGCGGGGCCAACTCTGACAGTTATTTTCATACTGGGCTGGACATTTTTTGATCGAATGGGCCATAGCATTGGGCTTCCATACACCTTTAAACTTCCTTGCGCTAGATCCATTAAAAGGTGATGACTTAAAACAACTTGTTAACAATAAGTGTGTTTATAGGTAATTTACGTTTCATTAAATTGATATAGGGGGCTCTCAAAAGAATCTATAGGATATTTAAAAAAAAATCTTGCAGATTTACGTTACCGACAAAAGAGATAATAAAAATTATTAATGAATAACAAGTATAGCAATATATCTTTAAAATATCCAACAATTATATCTTAATTAGACACAAAATTAGTTTTTTTTTCAATAGACTCTATTGTTCTCTATTTTTGCAGATTTGCTATAAATAATTTGGAATCTAGTTTCGGTAAAAATCAGCCTGTTTAAGTGATAAACATATTAATTTACCAACATCACATTTTAGTATTAATGTTCCTCTTTCCTAAATAATTTTTGGGGTTTGTTCCACTCTGTTTTCCTGCTAATAAGTGTATTTACTTCATTATATAAAAATTTTATCTTTTTCTAATGAAACAACCTCCATGTAACAAAATACATCTGCCGGCCAAATTACGTGAAAAAAATTCGTTGAAGCAATGTAAAAGTGCAACGATCAATTGGGGTCACCAAAATGTACAAGGCCACTTTATTTGGCATCGACAAGTTAATTTTGGTTTTTTAAAAGCTATTTAATCCTGACTGTCTTTTACGCGTGCTTTTGGTTCTTAGGGAAAATATTGAAAAACCAACTCCCTTTTAAAAATTTTTTTTTTTATATTTAATGAAAGGGCTGATCACCAAGAGCACAAAGTGTTATTTAAAAAAAAAAAGAGTTTTGTATTTTTTTTTTTCTAATTATTTATCATACCAATAATAGAGGGTAAAACAAGCTAAAACTATCACATATATGACAGGGACACCCCTTCCCGCCACTGGGGTCGATAGGGCGACTTTTTTTTTAAAACAAAAAAAGACCCTTAAAAGGAAGTAACATAAGGATAAAAATGGGTAAGACTTTTCTACTGCCTACTATTAAAAGTATCAATTCTACATAAAAGTAATTTATAGTTTTAAGTTTATTTTAAAAAAATAAATCAATGCATTATTTCCCTTTTTCTCTCTGGGGCCAAAAGATTAAGAATGTTAAAAGGACAAACAGCTTTACATCTTTGTTTAAAAACATTAAATAGCTTGTTGGTGTCGGCTATGTATTTGTTACAAAAAAAGAATATATGATCTAATCACACTTAACATTACAAGTTTCACATTGATCTAAAGGTAATATTTTATTTTATACAGATGAGCAGGATAAAAACATGTCCCGTTTTTGGGAAATTTTTTGTATTTTCTAGGGGTTTTTTTATGTCAGTAATTATGTGGAATTTTAGTTACGAGCTGATATATCTTGTGGGTTTTTTTTAATTTCCTTCCCTTTTAAATTTTTTTTTTAATATTTGTTTTTGTTTTTTTTTCCCATTTAAGGAAGTGTAATTTGTGTGCCAATAATGTTTTTCCTTTAAAATTTTATTAATTATCCGTAGGCTTTAAATAGAAAATTGTTTTCTATGTTTTCGGCGCCAAAATTTTCCATAATTTGGATTGTCTTTAATTAATTTTTGTTTAAGGTTTAAAGGGGTGGACTTAACAAATTGAAACTAGGTCCATTTTAAAAATTAAATTTTTTTTGGCCTTTTTTGACGTCAAAAAGGATACTTGTTAAAAGTTGATATGAGCAACCGTTTTCGAGATATTTGGATTTAAAAAAATTACGACGCATCTGATTTTATTATGAAAATTTTAAAAAATAAAACAAAATGTATAATTAACAAAGTATTTTAATTTTCAATGTAAGATTTTCTAAAAATTATGTTGGCAAAAGATAAGCTAGGTTTTATAATTTTTAAAAATTCCACCATTTCTTCTAAGACATGTCAGCTCTGTGGTGAAACCCTGATCTCGGAAACGAAGGCCTTGCGGACCCATATTGGTATAGACTTTTATGTATTTTTGGACCCTAGTACCGAAGATGACATTTCCTCATGAATCACCCTTATATCACCCAAATTGTCCATTTTTTTAAACGAGATTAGATGCAAATTATTGTAAAAAACATCGTGATTTACCGAAATTTGACATATATTTTATCATAGGAAAATTTATTTCTAGCCCAATATGAAGGTTCTCGCAGGAATCCAAAAGTACAAAATTATGCAAAAACTACGTTTTCTTAATTATTGCCTTTTGCAACAACTAATGCATTGTGCAACTTGTAGGCAATTAATTAGAATTTTCTCTTTCTACAGTTTTTTTCATATTAAAGTTGTATTAAAGTAGAGAACAAAAATAGCTATTTTCAAGTACAAGAAAAAAAAATTCCGGAAATTTCTTTCCGCAAGTTAGGAACTATATTTTTTCTATGAGCGTACTAAGGTTGATGACACAAAAATATGTTTTAAATAAAATGCAAGTAGAGAGATAAAATTAAAAATTTATTAAACAGTAATAATAATGAATAATGTTATGAAAACTGGGACTTTTAACTATTTTGCAATATTATTTATAAAAATTTATATTAAAAGTATAATTTGTCATATGCTGTAATTTACGTAGAACTAAATTAAGCGAACGGTTTGAACACATGAATTAACCAGAACTTATGGTGCCGCTGGAAGTAGTCGCTCTAGCTGCAGGCTGTAGACATGGCGTCGGCTCAAGTGAATTTATGGTATTATTTTTTGAAACATTATATTTGTTAAAATTTTATGTGTTATTGATTTATTTATATAACTTTCTGCAACCGGAGAAGATTTCCATCCTCAGTGCCGTTTTAGGTCTGTAATGTCTGTCCCAGAAGAATTAGCCAATAAAGTTGGAGGACCTTCTAAAACAGTGTTCGGTATACTCTTCAGGATTTTCAAGCTTGATGGCTAGTGTTCGATGGACGCAATTCTTCAATGTCATTCAAAGTTAAAGCTCTTGGCGACGGCAAGCTTCAGCAAATCCAAAAATAGCCACAATTTTATAGATAAAAATTTGGTGATATCTTCTTTGGTCAACGTTTTAGATTTTCTGGTTTAAAGCCCGCATTTTTTGCTTGATAAAGGCAATTACCTAATAAAATTTGCTGATCCACATTTCGCTTCAGTTTTATCATCGTTTTCAGCATGGAATATCTGGCCCATATTGTAGACGGCTTCAACTTCTTATAAAGTTCGGCAAAATATACCAGATAAACCCCCTCTTTGTCCAATGTATTAACTTTTTTTGGGAACACCAGTCGTTGAAAGACGAATATTCTTGTTCATATCTAGGAGAAGTAGCTACATAACCGAATGCAAAACATTTTGCGGAATTTCGTGTTCCATATTTTAGATAAAATTATACTTGACATTTTGAACTTATTTTGAAAGTTAAAAATCATCATAGTAACCAAAGGTAACTTGGTAAATAAACAATACAATTATTCAACGTCACACTCATTATTTTAGGTGCATTTCCAATTTCAGAAAACCTTCACTTAAAAAACCACACACTTTTTAAACCCAATTTTTTCCATTTAGGTCATTAATTGGATGTCCGGTCTGGTTCTCAACGCCTCATTTAACGTTTGCAAACTCTTCCCGCACTAGTGTGGGAATAATATACCTTCCCGCACTAGTGCGGGAATAATGTCTTCACACAGAAAATAATGTGGGAATAGTTATTTTCCTAATAAATGCGCAAAGTGATACTTTTCCGCACGCCAAAGCAGTTAGACGAACGACGCGAAGGAAGTATTACAATACTTTTCATTGGAATACTTTTCTACTAGCGTTTATTAAAGAAATTATTATTGAAATATACGAATATTTCAGTAAAATTAAAAATCCAAAGTAAATAATTAAATTTTATTTTAACTGATTATACAAAAAAACTATTAATAATTATTATTAACAATATTAATGTTAAAGTACAATTAGTTGCATGTTGAAGGTTTATGGCCGATTTCAAATGTTTTCTAGGAACGTCGATGATGGTTCGCTGCTCGATGTTAAGACGAAATCTTGTGTTTTAGCTGATTGAACAGCGTCTGTGGAACAGGACATTTCATCTGGCTTCTTGAGAGTTTTTGGTTACTTACAGTTTAAATTTTTTTTTACTTAACCCCTTTTTGTAGCCTGTTGATTGTTTAATGTATCCCTCGGCTACCTTTGTCGATTTCCAACCGCCTAACCGCTTTATATCTATGAGTCCTTTTCCGGAATTTGCAAGTAACGTTGCAGAAGATCGCCGGAAGCTGTGGCCGGTATATAGCTCTGGATTAGGCAACTTTAAAAATGCTGCTATCTCAGAAGGCATCTTTTCAAATGTATGGATCCCAACGCATTGTTGTGTGCAAATTTCCCTTTTGAAATATACGAAAAACCATTGATGTGTCGGTGGCCGTAATGCTGTATACTTCCGATATAAGAACAAATAATTTCCGTCGTTGATCTCTTTAGACAGGACGAAAGTACGTGAGGTATAGTTTTTTGGGTCTGGAATCTTCACAAAAATTAGGGCTTTGTCCTCGATGTCGGATGTTTCATTTTTGCGAGTTCTTCTCGTCTGCAGGTGCCAGCAAGTCCGAAAATGGTTGCAATTTTTATCAAAAGATATATTTCATCAGGTGCTTTATTAAAAATGTAGATATTTTTTCTTTAAAAACCATTTTGGGGTTTCTTAATAAATGCTTAACTTATAAAACTTGCCATATCTACATTTTTCTTGATCTTTAAAACACTTTTTAGCATGGAGTATTTCGACCATAAAGTATTTGGACTAAATTCCTTGCTTAATTTGAGAAAATAGGCTAAAAGTACCTCCTTTTCAAAGTTTAACGCCTTTTTCTTTCACACATGTTTCAAATGAATTAAACTGTTTTCGTACTTTTCTTTTGATTTTGTCGGCAGGAGCTCTAAGTTGGCCAAACTTGCGGCTTTTAAAACATCGTCTGGCAATTTTTACTCCATTCTTAGAAACTTATTTTAAACTTTTTACCGAATTTTCTGATCTTGTGACATTAGAAAATGTTTGTACTTATTGCTGCAGCAACAAAAAAAAAGATTTTTTATTTTTAGCATGGTGTCTATGAAATATGGCCTGTAAAAGGAAAAAAATATTAAAATGATAATAAAAAAAAATTTCCAATCTCAGAAGTTAATACTTTGCCCGGGAATTCAAAATTTGCGTGAGTGCAAAGTTACTTTGCGCACATGCAGAAAAAGTAGCAAAAGAAAAAACCATTTCCTGCACGCTCGTAGAAAAACATACATTTTTTTTAATTTATTTTACATTTTGTTTATAACGAATGTTCCCAAACCTTTTTGAAAGAAAGCATATCTGGATTTTTGTCACATACATTTTTTAAGGGTTAAAATAGAGCTTAGTTTAATAGTAATAATGTAACTTTATAGCAGTATTAAATTACATAATAATCACCACATGTAAATTAGTCTTTAAACACCCTTCAAATTATGTCAAATTTATACGCCCATTAACAAATTGCTATGCAGATGGGTATAACAGTGGTGAAAGAAACATCAACAACAAAAGAAAAAACTTTCCTAAAACTTCCTTAAGGCGCAAAAAATAAAAAGTTGCAAAATAATGTGAAATTTCTACATAAAAATGCATCAATTTTAGCAAATTGCCAGGTTTGCGTGATCCAAGATGGCCATATAATCACCTTTTCAGCCGGTGTATGTTGTTTTCAAACGTCAGTAACCTGAATATTCGTTAGGGTTGCCCAATTTGTAACATTTGCTAAACGCTTAAGGTTCCAGGAATAATAGGATATTTCTTAGAAGCACCTATAAAAGGAGCATCTGGCAGCTTTTATAACACAATGTTGTGAGAATTAGAATTTGAAAATAGTGGGTAGGGTAATAGATCTAACCGCATTTTTGTGTATTGTATTTTTATGTGGTCTTGATTGTATTTTGTTAGAAAATGTCTTAATACTGGCTTTGTGTGGTGGAAATAACCTGCATTTCTTAGTAAACGTGTTATAATGGTGGCAAAGTTTCAGATAATTTAAACGTTTATCCTCGTACCAAATTGCTTTATTTATTTGTCGATCAAAGACAGATTATTATAGTTCCAATTATTAAACTAACGGTTTATTTCTTATTTATATGTTTTTACGATAATGGCTGATTTTCTGCTTATGTAATAATGTACGAAAATTGTGAAACTTTTTGTATATATATTGGTAATTGTTTCATATCACTATTTCGGCTATTTCAAAAGATTTTTAAAAATTTCTTCTACAGGCTACTTATATGGATACAATATAATAACAATCCGGTGGGGAAGCTTTAAGAATATGTTTCAATAATTTGTATTAAAAAATATATACAGTAAAGCCTCGATAGTCCGGACTAATAAAAATCACGGTGATCCGGATTAACGAAAAATTCGGATTACTGAAACACGATGTCTTTATACATACATACCATGTGTGTATGTATATTTTATTAGAAAACATTATATGTATGTATATAACTAAATACATGTGCCTAAAAATATGTGGTAAACAAGGAAAACATACAAATTAAAAGCATAAACTAAATTACATGTATGCTATGTAGTACATAATAAAGCTAATTAAAAAAGTCTGTAGCCATTTCTTTGAGTCTTTCAAGAACAAGAATATCATGCAATGATACTTGATTTTCTTCAGCCCACTTTTAGCATAAATTGAAGCCCTTCACTGCTTCATCATTTTTGACCCCTCCTTTCTCTCTTTCCTGATTTTTTTCATCATCTTCACATTCTTCGCTGCTGCTATAAGGCATGCTTTCTATCTCATCTGCTACCAAGTCGTCATCATTTTCAATTCAGTTATTCACTTCATCAGGATTTATCTTGTTTTCACTTAGCGTTTGGGGCATATCCGAAACATCTGTTAAAGCTCGTAGCTTTCCTGCATTTGCTTCAGCGAAATCAGATCATTGGCTTCGTATTCTAAATCACTGCTAAAAACTGTTCCTTTTGGAATTACTTTTTCCCAACATTTTTGTAAAACCTCCGAAGAAACTTTTGACAATACATTGCTTAGTAAGTATGTTGCAGTTTTGAGATTTAAGGTCTTTAACACCTGGATAACATTTTCTTCATCTTGTGATAAAATGTGCGCAAAAGGCTCTTACGGTAAAACAATTTAGTCAACCTTAAGGCATTTTGATCCATGGGTTGCAGCAATGCTGTGCAATTTGGCGGAAGAAAGATTGTACAGAAATGGCCATCCTCACTTCTCAGTTCTTCTAGCGATCCATGGCTCGAAGCATTGTCAATGATTAAAAGAGCACGTTCAGCTAGATTTCGGCTTCTTAAATACTCTTTTACTTACCTAATAAACGAATTATGAAACCACTCTTTAAATATTGCAGACGTCATCCAATCATTGCAGGAATTTTTGTACTCTACGGGTATGGCTGCATTTTTAAACGCTCTGGGATTTTTTGCCTTTTCAATGACGAGAATTCTCAATTTATGGGAACCATCTCCATTTACACATGCCAGGAAAGTAACACGCTACTTACTTATTTTTCGTCCAGGTGCTGTCTTTTCTTGAGAACAAACAATTGTTTTTTTCCGGTAACATTTTCCAGTACAACGCTGATTCATCAACAATAGGAATTAAATTCAGGTCTTTCAGTTTCTGTGCCAACATATTTTTAAAAGGATCAACAGCAGTTTCGTCATTGGATGATTTCTCACCACAAACTTTTAAAGCGCTCAAACCATGTATTTTTCTAAAATTTGCGATCCAACCTCGACTGGCTGCAAAATTATCATTTCCATAAACATCGTTGTAGATTTACTTTGCTTTGCCTGCTAAAATTTCATATGATATGGAAATGTGTCTGGAACGTTGCCTGCAAAACCATTCGAATAATCGCTTTTCCATTCGGGAATATTTGGGTTTTCTTAGTGTTTTCCTAGCTTGTGATACGCTATCACAACCACTAATAAAACTAAAAATAAAATGCAAAACATTAGTAAAAGAAAACATCTTTATAAACCTTAGCACATACCTTTTAATGCTCAATTTGTTCTTCTTAATATCCGAAATTGTAGATGTGCCTACATCATATTCAGTAGCTAACGCTTTTCCACTCACGCCGAGATCTAATCTGTTCAGTATATCAAGCTTTTGTTTTAAAGATAATATTTTATGTTTTCGTCTTGGAGCTATATTCCACAGAATCGGTGCAGGAAGCAAGTGTCAACTGTAATATGTAACGTTAAAAACTATTACTTATCAATTTAAACTTGTCAAAGCCTGCAAAACCGCTGAACAGCGCGATCCGGATTATCGCGTACAAGCGAATCCGGACTACAACGTACATAACAGTGGCAAAACTTGTGTCCGGACTACTGAAGAATCAAGGCTACACTGTACTAATCATTGACACGTAATTGCATAATAAACATTTTTCTCTTATAAAGCCTCTCATAAACTGATCCAAATAAAACCATATTGACATATTTAAGAAAAAAAAAAATTTGACCGGCTATCACCAAAATAGGCGACCCCAGACAAAAATTTTAAAAACTCCAGACCTTTGGGTAACAATATATTTTTTTATCCGGACACCTATGATTTTACCAATAAGAATAAAAACATAATTAACATGTTTTTTCCATTTTTTAATTTTTTTTTTTTGGATCAACCCATGTCTTTAAAATTATACTTAATTTTAATCAGAGAAAGAACCGTGTGTATATTTTGTGAGCTTTACAATTTCGTCCATTACAGCATGACTAGCGAAAAGACTCTCAGACTCGTTAGTTCTAAGTAGTTCGGCATAGACTATCGAATACAAATACACTTTAAAGAAGGTCTTGTTTTGTTTTTTTATTCTCAAAGGACACCGAATTTTCATTCTAATACTAATCCAACTATAATCACATAAATGCCCAACTTTCCTCCGTTAAAACATCTTTGAATCCCCCTATAGTTTTCGAGATTCTATTGGTGAGTGTAATTAGTGGTAATGTAATTCAGTTAAATAGTTTCTCCAAATTGTTTCAAAAAATATTTGTTTTTATGAACACATAATATATAAAAACAGTACTTTATTACCACAGCATACATTTTGTAATGTGACAAAACACAAGGCGAAAAACAATAAACAAAGTCTCGCCCATTCGACCTAAAAATTAAAAATTCTCGAAAATGTAATTAGTGCTTTCTTCCTAATGAGTAATTTTGTGCAACGTGCATTATAAAAACAAAAAAGGTCGTTTATACGTCTAAAAATACACCATATGACCTCCTAAAAAGTTTAAGTTTCTGGTTAATGACTTTTTTAAACAAATAATAAGACGGTTGAAGGATGTGTACCGTCTGCCATCCAAATTTCTTGTTATAGGAACAAGATGATAGTTAAGTGACTTGTAATGTTTTATTTTTGTTTTTGGCGATGTTTTTGCCAGGACTACGATCATTCTTAAACAATGTGCCTTTATGGATTTATATCTAAAATTATATCGTACCGCAAAAACACTGTCATATCTTAAAAATTCACATTTTTCAGAAAAAAAGAAAAGCCAGTTTTTAAATTAAAAAAATGCCAAAAAAATATATTTCTTTTTACTAGCAACAATGAATACATAAAACCGCCAAAATTTGGAAGTCCTCAAGAACAGTTCCGATTTTGATAAAAAATTAATAATTTTGTTTTTCCATATTATTCAAAATCGGAAACCTTTTGAAGGGGGCAAACAAATATTTATATTGTTTAAACAATATTTATGATATTTTAATAAACAATTTTTTAAATCGCTGTAACTTTTTAAATGTTAATTTTCGTCATTTTAAAAAAAATCTTTTGTAGACAATTAAATTTGCTACAAAAATAGTTTAATAATAATTTCTCCTATTTTTATTGTTTCGAAGATATCGTAAACTTCAATTTCTGAGCGCAGAAATTTTACTCAATTTCCGGATTGTAATAATTGCATATAAGATATTTTTTATATGTAAGTGTCATAACATAAATATACATTACAAAATTAAAAATGTATATATTTCTTTAGGATTTAAACAACCCTGAGCAACATATTCTAAAAATAAAAAATATATAAATTTAAATAAATTAAATTTTATGAAAAGTTATTTATCAATACTTTTTAAATATTTTATTAAATGTTAAAAATTCTCTGCTTTACTCACATATACAAAAAATGTAAAATTTCATGAGATTTCATTTTCTTCAAGTGGTAGGTGGTTATCGCAGTCACTTCCACTGCAAACACTGCAAGCCGGGAGCCATAAAGGCTACTTTTTCTGCAGCCACATGCTGGAACGCATCCTGTTTTGCAGGAGCAAAATATGATTTTTAAGACGTTTTTTAGGTGTTGCTGACTGCGTCATTTTTACTGATTTTAACAATCGTCTTTTTGCCAACCCCATACTTTAGGAGGGATTAAAGAAATAATTTTTCATTGCTGGACTTATAAAATTGTTTTATTTAAATATCATAAATATTTTTTAAACAATATAAATATTTCTTTGAAGACCCAAAAGGTTTCTGATTTTAAATAATATGAAAAAACAAAATTATTTTACAAAAATATATCAAAATGGAAGCTGTTTTTGAGGACGTCTAACACAATGCTTCATTGACGCTACTATTGGTTTGGTAATAAAATCGACTTAATTAGGGTCAGATTTATTTTTATGTTGACAAAAAAATGAATTTGGGATTTAAGCAAGACTTCTAATTTAAATAACATTTCCTATTATTGCACTGAGCAAAGATAATTATATTAAATTTTTATAGAAAACTTGTAAACAACAAACCATAATAAATAATCACAAAATACAAATAAAATACGGTTTTTAACCTATTAACTTTACTAAACGGCAGGAATGTAGCTTGGCTAGAAGGGTTTATTGATGTAAATAAATATTATTTAGTAAAGTATTATTAACAGATCATTTCATAACATGGAACATCAAGATAAGAAATGTATTTTTATTTTAAACGAACTAATAATTATTTTACTCTTTACCCCTAAATCTCCAAATATTTAAATTTTGTGTTAATAAACTTCCTTTTACCACACTTAAGGCACCCACGATACGTTGGAACTTGGGAAAAAAGAAAAAAAGTATTTTTTTTGTATAAAAAGTAAAAAAACATCTGTTTCTGTGGGAGTGCAATATTAAAAAAATATTTGACATAAATAAAAAAATTCAGGTATTTACTTTTTTACATTTAAGTACATTAATCTAAATTTAAGGAATGGACTAATTTGTTATGGCATTAACCTTTACGAAATTGCAGATTTACCTAAAAAGTACATGTAAAAAATAAAAATTCATGAACGACATATGAAACAACCAAAAAACTACATAAAAATAGCACGATAATTACAATAAAAGATATTAAAATAGGCTATTTGACTGATTTTGAAAAATCGTTTTAAATTATTCTTTGGTACCTAACAAACACAATACATTTTATATTTCTGGGGAATCTGCTGTATTTTTAATAAAACTTAATGTTAAAGTTTAAATTATAAAATTCGCGCTTAAAACGCTGTCTTTGTAATGACGATGACATATGTTTCGCGTGACGTCATATGCAAGTAAACAAGTTAACAACAAGTGCAACTACAGTGAATTATGTCAATAATTTCTCAATTTATTGGTTAAAATGGTATATAAATGGTGTGTAGTGCCACAATGTACCAATACTTCTCTTAAAACACCACAAAAACTGTTTATATTTGTCCCAACAAATCCTAAACGGCGAAAAAAGTGGTTACAATTAGCTCGAAGAGATCCAAACAGCTTTGTATCGCATTCAAATTTTTTTATGTGTGAAGATCACTTTAATGTAAATATACAAATACCCTGCTTTAAATACCTACTTTTATATACAACAAAATATCGCATTTAGATAACTTATAAACACTTTAAGGTATAACCTAATTTTTGGATTAGAATGATTTTGTTTGTTTCAGAAATAAAATACCCAGCAAGTTAGTACTTTCTCTTTTTACACTTAACGGCATTATTATTGAATTGCAGATGGAAACTGATATAATAAATTACACAAAATACAAAATGGGCACTTTTTTAATTCGTCTCCCATAAGATATGGTACTCCTTATATTTCTACACTCCATAAACATAACCTACAATACCCAAAAACCCCTCTAACCCCCTCAAAATCACCCTCAAAATTCTCCAAATCCCCAGTGAACTTTAAGGCTAATTTTGAGGGGGTTAGAAGGGTTTTTGGATTTTATGACCGTAGAGACTTTTAATCAGCGTGTTGCTAACAATTACTTTGCAAAGTTTGAAAACAACTGGCTGAAAACCATTTTCCATAGGAAAATTGCGGGGTCCTTTAAAATGCATTTATCTCAAAAATAGTTGCTCCTAGAGACTTAATTGAAGTATACATTTTTGACGCAGAGGGAATTATAGTAACTTCTTTTTTAATAAACAGGTCAATATACTAAGCTCAAAAAAAAATATGCCATCTAAAACAAGTGAGGTAGGCCGTAGCTGGCGCCCTCTACCAGAAACATCAAAAATGTGAACGAATTTGAATTTCTTGCCTCAAAAAAAACCCAAAATCTCTAATTTTGTACCGCATTATCATTTAGTTAAGAAATTATTACAAAAAAACGAAAACAAAATTAAAAGTTTGACACCCTGTGTCTAAGTTATTATCAACTTTGGGATAGGCAAGTTAATGTTAATTGCATTATTTCGACCTAAGGAATCTACTGTTGCTCTGTGTCCCATTACTTCTTGGACACCCTGTATGTATATATATATATATATATATATATATATATATATATATATATATATATATATATATATATATATATATATATATATATATAATATATATAAAAAGATATAGTCAATAATAATATAAACTAAAAATAACAAGGAGCCTAAAATGATATACTTAAAATATAATGTAATTTATTGAAAGTTGCACAATCTAATGGTACACGATTTGCTTTTCGTTTTCTGTTAGTTTGTATTGTCTTCAAATCTCAATAAACTTTATAGTAAGCCCAAAAATCCTAAAAATCTAAAATATTTAGGTAGGAAAAGTTATTTCTATTTACCAAGATCAGATCTGATTCTGCTAGTTTAACTTTAAGCTAAAAGCCCCACAGTTTTTTTGCGTAAACGAGGAGCAAAATATTAAATGGGGCAATGAAATAGCCTAAAAGAAAAATTATGGGCTTAAGTGGGTCCCCAAGTTTCGGTGTGTTTTGCTAGACTAAGTAGTAAAATAAATTGTGAAATTAAATAACTAGGGACACGTCCTAAGAAAATCTTCGAAAGCACGAAAATACTTAGTTGGTTCCCAAAAATAAGAAATAACGTAGGGAGTCATTTTTAATAATTAAAATTGGCTTGTGTCCCTCTTTTTAATTTACATACTTTAATAAATGTAGTATTTACTAAAACTACAACATTTAAATTATAACAAAAAAGCAGTCAGATAGCGAAGAACCATTATTTTAAAGCAATTCTCCATGCATCTTTCGATAATGGCATAGCAAATGTTCAGCGATGCAATTACCAAAAAAGAACCCAAAAGAAGAAGCAAGTGCACGCCGCGGCCTTTTCTGCTGGACCATGTTTCCGGCTCTATATCTTCCTTCTTTTTCTAACCATTGGGTTTCTAATCGACAGGAAAGAGATAAAACGATAGAAAAATGAGTAGGAACCAGCTTAAGCTGCAAAATTTGGAAGTGAATGACCGGGCGTAGACCCGGGTCTGGGCGCGAATGCATTTCGGTGAATAGTGCAGTGTTCGCGGTTACGTTGCGAATTTTCAGGGGTGACTCGTCCTCTTTTATAAACATTTATAAAATATAAAATTTAATAATTTGGTATATTATTATACATGTATCTGTATAACTTTAATTATAAGTATAGTAGCGCTACGCTCAGGCCCGTAGCCAGGATTTTTTCTCGGGGGGCTTTGAGATTTGATGAAATGGTGGGGAGAGATTCACTAATATTTATTTATCAGATTTGTATCCAGAACTTTAATGGAGAAGAGCTCTTATAACATGAGGACAGATGTTTCGAACAAACAAAATTTATAATTTAGTATTTTATGTACCAATAATCTAAGTTTTAAAATGTAAAAACCTACCAATAATCTAAGTTTTAAAAGGCCGCAACTACAAAAGCAATCTTCTGATCTTTTTCCCAGCCATAATGTCGATCACTTTGTCTGGTTCCACGGTGATATCCCAGTGAACAGAAATCATAGCCAGTGCACTCAGTCTGTTGTCGCTCATCACACTACGTGGTAAAGTTCTTACTCTTTTCATTGTAGAAAATGATCTTTCTACACTAGCTGTTGTCACAGGTAAAGTAGCTAAGACGGTGAGTAGGTACCTAATTGAACAAAAAATGGACTGGATCGCAGTGCTCTAACACTTTCAGCCACTGCAGGTTAGCATCTATGGTGGAAGCTTTTTCACACCATAGTTCATACTCAGCTTTTACTGCAGAGAGTGACATTCTGTCATCGAAGTACGGTGCTAAATTCTCCAACTTATTTGTTTCATGAATATAAAGGAAGCCTGGAGAAGACTGAACTGAAGAATATCTTATTTGAAATAACTTCTGCAAATTTTAAATCAAACCATCAAGGCAAGGGATGAAGACGGCCACTTCTAATAGTTTTCAGCCGAAGTAATTTGTGGATTGGCGCGCTTCGTCTGCTTTGTTGTAAGTCGTGGAGCCTTCAAGTCAGTTTTGAACAGTTCTTCTGAAAGTCTTGATGCCGAGTTGAAAATTTCGTTGAAGATTTTGTCTGCATTTTTTCGATGATTTCTTAGAGTGCTTAGAACATCTTTCGCATGTTGCAAGGCCGATACTAGATCAAGAGACTTTTCGTGAAGAAGCAAATACAACGGCAAAGTAAGACTGAAAAGTTTCTCACAAACGATAAGACTGACGATAAATTCACTCTGCTGCATGGCTGCCAATAAAGCTGAGGCTGTTAAAGAAATGTTCCGCGTCGTTTTAGAAATATCTTCCAAACTTATGCAAACCGAGTTAAAGAGTTCGACGAATGTTAAGACACTGTCGTGTCTTTCTTTACTGTCTTCTTTAATATTTATTTTTTTATGACTAAAAATAATATGTCAAGTTTTTAATAAATTTTCTCTCTGTTAGATACGTTTGGATAAATGTAAACAAAATTTGTACAAATTTTGGGGGCTTCAGCCCTCGAGCCCCCTCCCTGGCTACGTGCCTGGCTACGCTACTTTCTATCTCTATAATAAAATAAAAACATATAACTGTAAATTGTTTTAGGTATTACAAAATAATACCATTATAATAAAAGCTATAATTGAAAATTATTTCTATCATCATACACACATAACTAATTAAGCATCTCTTAAAAAATAAAGTACGAATAAATACCTGCATTATCAATGATGTAACACAGAAAAAAATCTAAAAAGGATTTTATGCACAAATGCCCGTTATGGAACATTTTAACTTTAACGTCTAAGAGCCTTTTCAGCCCCCAGGACGCTAAAGTAACTTAAAAAACCGCCTTTTCCAAACACTGACTGTCATTTTTCTGTATATAGGTAAAATCAGAGTACTACATAGGTTAAATAAAATATGATTTTTTGGCTTTATTTTTATTTAAGGATATTTTGGTAAGTAATCCAGCCGTCTTCAGGTGAATAATATGAATAATATGTTATAATATGTTAAGCAGAGTATGTCAACATGGCATTCTCTAGATCTAAAGCTAAAGTTAAATTTATTTAAAAGGGATTTATAAATATACCTAAAATAAAAAAGGTTTTTTTGTAACTTCCTTACCATTCTAAATATGGAATCTACCAACTTCGCTAGGATTCCCACCTACAATTCTAACCTCCTTGACTTTCTAATACTTCCAACCCTGAACTGTACCAAGCATCAGGTAACTGCTCCCCTTGGTCGCTCAGATCATGGCTTGGTCACTGTATCATACTCTACACATTCTGAGGCCACTGAATGCATCCGTCAAGCACCGTCTGGCACTACAACTCGGCTGACTGGGATAGTCTAAGAGATTTCTTTGCAACCTACCCTTGGGATCCTACTTGCTTTTCTACTCACGATTCTACCGAAATCTGTAGACAACTTGTTCTTCTTCTTCTTCTTCCCTGGGAGCCGTCTTGATTAACTACCGGTGGCAGCGCAGCCTCATGGGCTTTTTGTACCTAATCTCCCATTGTCTTTTATATCAATCCTCCCATTAGTCTTGTTCCTTCTACAAGTGTGTATAACCCCGAGACTGGTTGGTTGATATATTCCTGTGGGCTCATTTCCTGTTGCCCAAATAATGCCTGTCTTTTGTGATTCAATGCTTTACATTCGCACAGGATATGGTAGGCTGTTTCTTCCCCCTCGTCGCACATTCTGCAACTTGGGTCCCCATTGTATGAACCTATCTTGTGTAGGTGTCCTCTTAGGTTATCATGCCCTGTTTATGTTTTCATGGATGCGGTTAATGTGTGTCAGAAATTCTTGCAATAGTAGTAGCAAATTTCTTCATGAAAAAGTTCAAACAACTGGCTTTAGACAGTGTCCCTTATTATTAACAGTATCCATGAAAATATACAGTTTATGATGGAAATCGAGGACAACAACAAGCTAGCGTTTCCTTGATGTATTATTAACGCGTAAAGAAAGATCATTAGGCCACACGGTATACAGAAAACCCACACACACAGATCGCTATCTACATAGGGATTCCAACCATCACCCATGTCAGAAATATGGAGTCATTAAAACTCTAACAGAAAGGGCGAGAAGAATTTGCGAACTCGAGGCGCTAAACGCAGAACTTACACATATTTATAATGCTTTAAGGGCCAATGGTTATTCAGAACAAGAAATGAAAAGATCAATGGAACCAACAAATACCAGAACCGTGGAGAACAAACAACTCCAGCCAGTGGCAAAAGCATTTCTGCCCTTTATTCCGGGGGTTACGGACAGGATTGGTCGACTGCTACGAAAGAAAAATGTAAAAACAATATTCAAACCAACGAGAAAAATCAACGAATGCCTTCCGATCGGCCAAAAACAAAAGAGATCCACTTTCGTCTTCAGGAATTTATCGCATTCCGTGAACATGTGGAAGCGTGTACATAGTAACTACAAAACGCTCGATCAACACCAGGATTAAAGAGCATAAAGCCAACTGTCGTCTGGGACAGACAGATAAATCCGCCGTAGCAGAACATACCCATACAACGGACCATCGAATAAAGTTTGAGGAGACCCAAGTACTCGCGACCACATCGGCATACCACTCCAGACTCTACAGAGAAGCCATAGAGATAGAAAAGCATAGCAAAAACTTTAATAAGAAAGAGGAAGCAGTTAAGATCAACAAAACATAGATCCCCATAATTACGGGTACTAGAATTGCACCCTTTACAAACAAAACCGATCGTAACCGATTGGAACCGAAAGTAACCGAAGCTCCGCCCACTGCCTCCCTAACGTATAAATACGAGTACGACCGCGCAAAGCCCAGTAGTTCGCATACTGTCAACCAGAAAGCAACTTCTGAAGATGCCAACCGCTCGTGTTGGCGAAACGTCAAGTCAACCAGACAATCGACGCCGGCCTAACAGCCCAAAAACCATTAAAACATTAGACGAAAGCCTCTCACAAACCTCTTCTAAGACAATTATTACCTCAGAAACTAAGGTTTAATCATTGCAAACTTCTAAAATACCCCCTAAATATACAATAATTCCGCCCCTGTTTTGTGGGGTTCCTAATAAAAATGTGTCCATTTTCAAAAGTGTATATCTCCGAAGTTACTTGATATAACATTTTCAATTTTTTCACAGGTAATTAGAATCCTCATGTGAATTTATATACCAAATCTCATATCATTATGTGAAACGATAACGT
Organism: Listronotus oregonensis; assembly: GCA_019359885.1. Lineage (NCBI taxonomy): Eukaryota > Metazoa > Arthropoda > Insecta > Coleoptera > Curculionidae > Listronotus > Listronotus oregonensis. The sequence goes on along the minus strand of JAHBCN010009316.1, from coordinate 16,721 downwards.
AGTTATGAAAGGGGGAAAATACGCTGAAATCCTTGTAGGAGAATTACCTTATAGAAACAAACTTACTATATCATTTTAAATTTAAGAATGCCTTACATAGCGATTTATTAAAACAACACCCTTAGCCGACTTTAATTCTTCTGTGTTAATGTATATTATTGTCTAACATATCTATCAAATAAACTCGTATTTTAAAATTGATAACCTCTAGAATTCTTAAATTTGCCCAACACAAATGGAAATGACGTAGTCCTATAAATATTTGCACAATCAACAAATCGAAAAAACGTATTATCAAATTCGTATTTATTAGCTTTACAAAGATCGTTCACAGGATTGCCAAAGTGCATTGGCCTTAATGCACCTCCCAAATATTCCCACATTTAAAAAAACATGAACGTCATTTTGTTAGACTATATCGCTTTCTATAAAAAGAATTATTTATTTGTAAGATACATGGTGTGAAAGCTTTTATAAGCTAGAATATTCATCTAAACAATTTTAAAACTAATTTGATACAATCTATCATTTTGTCTGTACAACAAACATAACCCTTTTATTATTATTTTTTTTAAATCTGGATAGGTTTGTCCTTACATACTATGCGTATTGGTCAAGCATAATCCATTTAAATTGAGACCTTTTTCTACCCTATTTTTTACTTTGAGCCTTCTTAGGGTGATTTCTAACACTACATATTTTTTAAATTTTTTTATCGGCTCAAAAAGTTCTTTAGTTAATAAAATTCGGTAACAGAGGCTTCACTTTAAAAATCTTTAAAAATCGAGAGCTCATTCCAAAATGTAATATCTTTTGTCAGCGTTTTATCAATTTTATTAACTTAAGAGTTCATTCGCGCCGCGAAAATTCGATCCAATTTGGGATTCGGGACATAATGTTTTTCTCAAAAACGGTATAAGTTATCGATAATATAATTTTTAAAAACTGTATAAAAGCCAACACTTATATCTAGGCTTTGCTGTAATAGTTTTTTAAATTTGGATTTAGTTTTTAATATTTCCTTGAGTGAAAGTCACCCTAAAATCGGTTATGTTTAGATACTATTTTCTCTTAACTCGACTCATATTTCAAAAATCCGTTACAGCAGAGGCATAGATGATTATTTCCTTACCTTTAAAATGGTGTATAATTTATGTCATTTAAGTGAAAAATAGTTACCGAAAAACGTTATCTCCTGTAGGCTTGCAATCGGAAACAACATCGCATCGATACACCGAATTTGGAAGAACCTAAATAAAATATAATCTTTTTAATGCGGCTATACGAAAATTGTGGTAGTGGGAGTTTGTTAGTCTCCGCCAACCCATGGCACAATGAATACAAGGTAGGATCACCAGCGATCCAAAATCGGTTTGCTTTGCGCAATGACGTAGCAATGTGACTTCGTGCCAAAATTTAAATAAAAAGCCTGCAATCTTTGTGAATTTTTTGCCATTTTTAAATATTAGGCTTATTTTAAAGATATAGGCTTTTAATATAACAAATTATCTTAAACTTCAACTAGTTTAAGAGTCACAAAACTGCCGAAAAGGAAAGTAAAACGCTAAACAAATTAATAAAACTACCACTATAAACATACGGCTTCAACTTAATTTAAAACAAATTTTGGCGAGAAGCGGTAACGTAGGAGAAGGTGTTATGACGGCAGTATTACGTCATTTCAATTGTTATGTCAAGTGTCAAATTAAAATAATGGAGGATTCGCGGCTTTTCCATTGTTTTGGTGCCTGTGATGTCTTTTTTCTATGGTTTAACGACTATTTAGATTGCAAATTTTTCGATTTAATTAGTTAATTTCCTAATGAATAAATAGGTACAATTATATTTAAATCATAGAGGAAAAGATTTACTTGTTAAAGTTGACTTGGAAACAGCTAATATCTTATTGAATGGGAAGTTTGGTTTTTATATTATCTTTTTGACTTATTACTTGAATCTCTAAAGACCTTACATTTGGATTTAAACTTAAAAGCGAATTAAACGATTAATAGGCAAATTGACACTCGCGTGACACACGTAAACCGTTTCGTTTTTGCGAGGATATGCGGGTTAAGCACGGTTAGAATCAACGAATTCTTGAACAGACATAAAGTAAACAAATCTTGTTTGGCATTAATATATTCAGGGGAGCAAGGAGGGATAGTTCTTGTAAACACACTGCACCGGCAACATTGATTAAACACACTGAATAACAACACTCCGGAAATAATAACTTTTTAAATGTTTATGGTATTGCACCATAATTTACATTTTTATAAATCGATGATTCTTTATTGTTAAAAATTATTTTTAAAAGCCAAAAAACTATTTTTTATTATTATCTTAAGTGACAACAGATATGGCCCTTTTACTTTGGATGCTCAATTGATTGCTTAGTTTATCAAGTCAGTTTACAAAACGTGTTATTGAATGATACAACCTACTAGAAAGAGATAAAATGACATCGAAGTGCCGTACAACACCTGATTTACTATCATTTTTTATTAAACGAATGCAGCAGCTGTCCAAATCAACCTTGTTACCGGTGCTTGGAACTGTCATATTAATAAATGTTTATATTTAAATTGATGTTGCCTATATTAACACAAAAACCAACATATTTGAATAATTTTATTACGTTTTCAAGGTAACTTCCTGATTTTGGTTTTTGAGATTTGGTAATTTTTTTACGTTTTTCCAAAACAAAAACAAACAGATCACTATACCAAACACCTTGCCTACAAACTGGAGTTGCGTTAATTCTAGTACTTGAGTTCGTTGGTTAGAATGATGGGGGAAATAAGTGCTCTCAACCAGTAGTTAAAAACGGTATGTCGCGAAAAAATCCTTTTAGTCACATTACTACGTAATAACCCGGCTATCACGTGACAAATGTCATGCGCAAGATCCTACCTTGTATTCTTTTCGCCCGACCCTTAAGGTGTAGCGTAAATGCACTCTTAAACAGTTTGTTAAAATAAGAAACTTTTACTAACCTAATTTTTGATCATCGTGTGCCCTCAATATATTTTTTTAATGTGTGTTTTTATATCCATATTGGAATTTCCAGGTTAAATAATTACGAGTATAACCTAAAGGCGGCGACTGACTTGTAACTAAACGTTGTAATGTAACATGTTACACATCGAACATTCACGCAGTAAATACAGAAAACTGCGCCGTTCGCGCTCGCCGCTGGTCCATCGGGTTGTCGGTTTTTTCGCAAATCCCTTTGAAGTGTTCGGTGCTAGTCAATCAGTGAATCAGCTTGTTCGTTGCGAGCGCATGGAAAGTCGTGTTTTTTCCTGTTTTATTATTTAAATTAAATTTATTTTCTGAGGTTTTGCATTTTGTGTGAAGCTGGATGCAGTGGGATCGTGAGAAAACCCTGCTTTTTATTGACAAATATAGAGAAAAAGCAAATCTTTGGGATCCCCGTCATAAGAATTAATTTTAACAAACAAAAAAAAATGTCGCATGGGAAAAACTGGCGGATGAAATGGGGATAGGCGTAGAAGAATGTAAAAAAAAATAACAGCCCACTGGAGTTGCTTAGAACAAAGATAGCTAAAATGAAAAAAGCAGCGGAACTTTCTGTCACTGTTATCGCCTTTTTAAAGGAAGTGTCTGCTTTGGCCACTTTTCGTCCGATTAAGTTAAAAAGGAGTTTAAAATCTGTTGCACTTATTCGAATAAAGTTTTTGTATTGGCCTGTGAATTCTTGATTTTTGAGAATGCTTAATAAAGTCTGTCCACCGTTTTGTTGTCTGCTTTTGTACAAATTCGTTACCCAAACGCGTTTTTCTCTTTTTTCGTCTTTAAATAACAATAGCGTACTCAAAAAACGCGACCTTTTTCGATTTGACGACCTTGAAGACGATGGTGGATCACTCGTGAACCGAGATTCAACGCGAATTCGCTACGATGGGATGAACTGAACGGGTTGCTGTAATGTAATGCTTGTAGCGAGCATTACATTACAACGTTCGGTTACAAGTCAGTCGCCGCCTTAATAGCATCGGTACTAACCACTGTGTTAAGGCCTGTGCACTCTGTGCAGTAACATTGATTTTATTAGCTCATTAACCATAAGAATTATGTCACATTTATCAGTTATAATATTTTTTCCCGGGAGCCGTCTAGATTTACTGCGGGAGGCAGCGCAGCCTCCTGGGCTTTTTGTGCGTGTTATTTGGGTGTAAAATTTAAAAATATGCAATTTTTTTCTGTACCATTTTTCGAAATTTTGAGAAATAATGCCTTATTTTGCGATTTTTGAAAAAAATGTCAATCTTGACAGCTCAAAAGGTAGCGTGATCATCCTTATATACATTATTTGGAATAATTTTTTAAGCAAAAACTTTTGGCAAAAAGATATTTTACCCAAATTAATTAGGGAAACATTTTCCATTTAATGCGGACTTTTTGGGTAACACTGTATATGCACGGTGTTTAAAAAAGACGCTTGAATATTAAATTTTAATTTGCATTCTCGGTTCATTTTATAAAAACAAGTTTCTTAAAATAGGTATGAAATAAAACAAAAAAGCAAAAAACTATACATCCCAATTTGTTTTGACAGTTTGGTTGACAAACTTGCGCAAGTTCGCAAGTCGTTTTAGATTTTACCGAATCGGCTTTGTAACACAAGGCGATTTCAATACCAGTTTTCTTGCAGTATTGAAAACCTGAAATTAACTAAAATCAATTTTAATTCCGCGTGAAAACGAAACAATTTATAGAATGATGTCCAAATAACGCAATTAGATTCTAGGATGCTTCTCACTAAACCGTTAAAGAGTATTTTGATAACTTTCGTGTCATTCATATGTCAATTTCTCTTCTGAATTACCAACATTCCAAAATATTTTAACACAAATTGTAATTATTTATTAGGGCATGGTAAATACCTACTGCCATAATTGCATAATAAACGTGAACCTTAAACATTCTTTCTCACCCTGTATAATTCTGTTTGCCAAAAAATGTCCATGCCCCAGCCGTTGCTATTTGACTTTGGCAAATGCGAATGTCAAACCCTTCTCTATAAAAATCTATTACTCACTCTTTTCATCTCGTCTAAACAAATTCGCTTTAAAAAAAGACGCTGCGAAGAGGAGAACGAAAACGTTTTTAACCGTCTCGCTTGCCTAAATTTAAAAGTTTGTAAGTGGGACAAGGATGAAGCAAAGTCGAACGCGATATGCAGAATGCATTTTCGGCGGTTATTAAACCCGCTGGCCATGTTTTGCACATTATTTTCGCTATCTATGCAATAATAGCGACTAGACGAAAAACGTCGGGATTTTGACCGGTCTCAAGGACTTTCAGACCGTTGGAGCAGTGATGCAAAATTTTTGTTTTGATATATATACATGAGATTATTAATTATTTTTCAAACGACACTTCGTAAAAAACATTTTAACCTGTACACTGTAAATAACCCTTTTAAGGTATAATTTTTACTTATAATCTCCCTAGAGCAGGAATTATTTTCGGAAATTTTCGAGAGTTGGGAATTTTCTGAAAATTTTTTATGCTTAAAAAATGTGCAACGGAGAAAAAATTTTGGAATTTTAATTCAGGCTGGCGGGAGATTCGATACGAAAATTTTACGCCTCTTAAATTTAACCAATCAGGTGCTCGCATTTTAACATGTTGCTATGACAACAACCTAATTTTTTTTTTGAAAATCACTCCATCCAGCTGTAAAATTAATAAGTGGAAATCTTTCCATAATAACTTCAAGGAGCTTGTAACATCTGTTATTCTTTTAATACGTTTTCCTTGCTATCTCCTAATGTTATTTGTTAACCATAGCAACCAAGTAGGCAAACAGAATAAAAAAAGTGGAAATTTTTTTCTTAAAATTTATGTCAGATGTTTTTATTGTTATTTTTATGTAAATTTTGGGTGTAAAATATTCTTGACGAATCTCCAGTCTTCTTGAATTTATGTCCAGAAATTTTTCCTCAGTCACACAACTTTTTCTAAAAAATGTATTAAAAATGTGTTTTTCGGAAAAATTTCCGGAAATAATTCAAGCTCTAGAGAGATTATAAGTGAAAATTTTACGCCCACGAGAATAAAAGGAAAAGAATTAAAGATATGATAAATGTAGCAAATTCCTTGTAGTTATACACCTTGGCGAAATTGCCACTTTTTAATCTTACATAGGTTAATTTAATATATATATATATATATATATATATATATATATATATATATATATATATATATATATATATATATATATATATATATATATATATATATATATATATATATATAATAAAGATTCAAAATCCGTTAGAAAAGACCCACTAAGCTTGGGGTTTAAAAATTTCGAGGCCTCCAAGTGAATGGATAACCCCGGGTCCAGCCAATCTGATTACACGTGTTTCATCCTTGTTGGGGATGGTCACCCCGAATGTAGACCGAAGACACCTTTGACATGCAGAGCAGCCAGCTTAAGAACAATTGTAATTCAATACAACTGAACGTAAGAAGTAACTAGCGCCATCTCGTCAAGTAATTTTAAACCAACCAATTTTAGTATCGACAGGTCAAGATGTTATTGTGCGCCATGTAGGTGTTTTACGCAAAAACATTCAGAAGTTGCTGTACACAACACACTTAAAGGAAAATGGCTTCTCATTAGTTCGCCTACATTCGGTGTGACCATCCCCAACAAGGGTGAAACACGTGTAATCGGATTGGTTGGACCCGGGGTTATCCATTCACTTGGAGGCCTCGTAATTTTAAACCAACCAAGAGGACATTTCTAACAGGACTTTGAATCTTTATTTTCAGTTCATTAAGGACCTATATGCCCAAAGAAACTCTCACCATTTGTTATTATTTAATAACAAGGTCAAGAAATCAAAATTTTATTATATACAAAAAAAAAAAAAAATATATATATATATATATATATATATATATATATATATATATATATATATATATATATATATATATATATATATATATATATATATATATAATATATATATATATATATATATATATATACCGCCTTACGGTCTCCAGTAGGGCTGTAGCGAGTGCACAGTGAATAACAGAGAGAAAGAGCGTCAACTTATTGAACAAATATCATTGTTCATAGTTAAGATATTAAACCCTAGAAATCACAATCAGCAAAGTTGGCATCAAGTTTTACCGGAGTGTGTAGTAGTTAAAGAAGACATCCTGTTCTCTATGTTCTCCACTATGACTCTCTCCCTAGACGCGTTTCGCCCGTCTTACGGGTCTCGTCAGTAGGGCTTTAGCGAGTGCACAGTGAACAACAGAGAGAAAAAGCGTCAACTTATTGAACAAATATCAATATTTAAACTGTAACAAGTTTTATTTAACTCAAGAAACCCGATTTAAAAATAATAGGAAAATCTTAATTTCTTTTTCCACTTGTATATTAAAAATAGAGCTATATTTATATACTATTTTTGTTTTTTTTTGACCAAGGAGCAGGGGTGGCTTTACGCAAAGGCTGAGTAGACTGAAGCCTAGCGCGGAAAATTTACGATTAATTTAAAAAAAAATGTAATGTAAATTTTAATGATATAATTAATGATTTTGCAAAAAAAAGGTTTGAAGTAAAATGTTAGTATAGTGTTTTTCCCATGACTAAATAATACATTGTTTAAAAAAAGACTTATTTGTTTTATCATTTTAATTTATATTTTGTTTTTATATTATGAAATTTGTTTCTTTTAAAAAATTGTTATTTAATTTTCTGTATGATTTACTTGTAAAAATATAATCGTAAATTTTAATGATATAATTAATGATTTTGCAGAAAAAAGGTTCGAAGCAAAGAGTTAGTATAGTGTTTTTTCTATAACTAAATAATACATTGTTCAAAAAAACTTATTGGTTTTACCATTTTAATTTATATTTTGTTTTTATATTATGAAATTTGTTTCTTTTAAAAAATTGTTATTTCATTTTCTGTATGATTTACTTTTGTTAAATTTGTTTATTAAATTATTATAAGAGTTACTAGTGAAGCTTACATTCTTTTAATGCTAAATTTTTTGTTCTGATATTCAAAAAATATTAGTTTATTAGGGCGGCAAAAATATATTAGCCCAAGGTCAACCCCTCGTTTCATCTTTAACAGACACTTTCGGATTGTCATACCAGATAGGGAGGACTGGAAAGAAGGCCCTCCAATCAAAGCCGATCATATCTGGTATACAGATGGCTCCAAGACCAACAAGGAAGTAGGAGCTGGCATCTATGGAGACAAGCCTAAAGAAAAGATAACCTTAAGTCTTGGTCAGCACGCCACGGTTTTCCAAGCGGAAATCGCAGCAATAATGGATTGTGCCGTGCTGATTAAAGAAAAAGGAAGTAAAGGAAAAAACATCGTCATTTACTCAGACAGCCAAGCGGCCCTAAGGGCCATCAGTTCTTCAAAAGTTAATTTTAAACTAGCGGGGGACTGTATACAGGCCCTGGATAAAGTCGGCTTGGCAAACAAACTTACGGTAGCCTAGGTACCAGGCCACGAGGGCCACCCAGGTAACGAAGAGGCCGACGACCTAGCCAAAAGAGGATTAGCCATGGAAATGATAGGCCCTGAGCCATTCTGTGAAATCTCGGCAGGCCTCCTTAAAGCATCTATCAAGAGCTGGGTAGACAAAGAGTTTCAAAGCTGGTGGTTACAAACACCAGGACAACGACAGGCAAAGCAGTTCATTAGGACCTACTCGGCCCAAGTTTACCTCGGACCTACTGAGCCACAGTCGTAAAGATGTAAGATAACGGTAGGTTAACTAGCAGGACATTGCAAACTCAACAAGCACCTGGAAAAGAATAGGCCTGGTGGAGGATAGCCTGTGTAGGTTCTGCCAGGAGGCTGAAGAAACAGCCGTACATGTGTGGTGCCACTGTGTAGCACTATGTAGGCTTAGGTTTACTAGGCTTGGTGAGGAAAAGCCAAAACCGGCAAGATATATGGAGTGGCTAGTGTAAAGACTCTGATGGAGTCTAGTTAAGAAGACGGGCCTGGACAAGGTACTCTAAAGAACGATAGAAAACCACAATAAATCTGGCAAGGTTGCAGTGGTGGAGGTCATTTTTGCCATCTCCGCTCATATAATCTAATCTAATCTAATCTAATGGGCGACAAAAAGTTAAATCCGGCCCTGCCAATGAGGCCATTATATACATTTGTGTACATTGTCAAGAACATATCTATCTTTAAAAGAATTTAAAAGCATGCAAATTCTTTAATTTAAAATTACGATTTACAATTAATTACATATATGTAAATATGGATTATCCAGAATTTTTTCAAGAAATGAAATATTATAAATAAAATCAACATAAGAACATTTATAAAAATTAATACATGTTTTAATTGCTCTTTAAACCCAATTTAAAACTTTAGAAAGTTAGTTTTTAAGTCAAAATTATAACATTAATATTGTTTAAACGGTCTTAACAATTTAGGCGATTTTAGACAGGATGTTTATTTAATTCTGCCGATTGCATGTTTTTTCACAGTCTAAATGGGAGTCATTTTTTATAGTCCATTGACAAACTAATGATCCTTTCTCAACTCTTATGGAATTTTAAATTATTTTTTATGTCTGCATTTAAACTACACCAGTGCATAATTTTTCATTTGTTTAACGGTTTATAATAAAATTATTTAATGTTAGTTACTTTTGCGTTTTTATGGCTGTAAGTTTTTTGAAAATACATTCTTATTTAACAAGAGAGGACTTTTATTTTTTAAAATACTATTTTACGTATAGAGATGTTCTGTATTATTGTAGCAAATTGATAAGGTACAAAATATTCTTTGGGCTACTAACTAGACCAGTGACGGGCCGAGTTAGGTTCATTTGAATACTGACTCGAATGCCTACTGGAAATTAACATACTCAAATACCGAAAATACAGTATTTGAATAAACTCCGAACAAGGAAATCCCATGTAAATTTTAAGGGGGTCAATTATTGGCTCCCCTGTAGATTTTACAGAAAAAATGTAAGATAACGTTTTGAAGAGACCAATCTGACAAGTCCTAGTGCCAAGTTTCAAAAAATTTTAATTAGCGAATCCTGAATTTTTCAATTAAATGTAATTGCAAAATTACCAAATTTTCGGTTCAGGTAAAACCAAACAGGCACCAGTAAAATAAATATTGTCCCTGACATGAGGAAAAGTGTCAATAAATCAGTGACAGTCGGTATTTGAAAAAAAAATGAATTATTTAATCGACGAAACAGTATCCATAATTAAGTGGCATTATGCGGGAAACAATTTTAGAGCTTTTGTATCTAAAATGCTTTCAGTTTATTTCCCCACCAAGCCCATTCCGCCCATTTCAACTATTAAACGTATTGTCAGTAAGTTTGACTCCAAAGGTACCGTAATAAATAATTGTAAATGTTTAACTCAGGATATCGAAAATAGAGCCGAAGAAAGAGAGAACAGAGATCTTTATATTCTACTGAGTGTGGCAGAAATCACAATGGTTAGTACGAGGATTCTTGGGCAAGAGGTAAATAAACATCATACAAAGGTATTGCGCACTTTGAAAAAACGCAAATATTATTCGTATAAATTCGAAAATCATTAAGAGCTGCAGGAAGGAGATGAAGAGCGAAGAATGTCATTTTGTTTTGAAATGATGGAAAGAGCAAATAATAGGAATTTTTTAAGAAACAATTGTTTTACCGATGAATGTACATTCACCCTTAACAATGAACCAAATGTATAGAATTGCCGGTATTGAGCCAAGAAAATAAACATCTCTTTGTTCATACTCGGACACAATATCCCCAAAAAACAAATGTATTCGTGAGAATTATCGGACACCATATCATTGGACCCTTTCTTATGGACTATAACTTGACAGCAGAAACCTATTTGGACTTATTTCGAAATCAAATAGGACCCGCCTTGGAATAAGTTGTTTGGGAAGATCAAATGATCTGGTACCAAATGTATGGTTGCTCCGCCTATAATGCCCGTATGGTTAGAGAGTACCTGGAAAATGCTTTTAACGGCAATATTATTGGTCCACGGTACCGGATACTTTGGCCAGCCAGGTCATCTGATCTTTCACCGAATGACTTCTTTCTGTGGGGTGACTTAAAAAGTGTCATTTACAAAAGTGTAAAATTTGAGAATCTAAACGAGCTACAAAACGCTATTTCGTTAAAATGTATTAAAATTTCGCAATATCAACTTAGCAACGTTAGAAATTTTAGTTTTTAATGTCATTATGTAATTCTCTATTATTTTTAAAAAAGTTATTGTATTTTATTTTATTTTATTTTTCCACACCAAGTAAAATATTAGGAGTTCAGTTCTCTCTTTTTTCGGATCTATTTTCGATCTTCCGATTTAAACATTAACAATTATTTATTGCGATGGCTTTGGACTCGAATTTACTGACAATACGTTTAATGGTTGAAATGGACCAGATAGGCTTGATGGCAAAATAAATAAAAAATATTTCAGGTATAGCAGTATCTGAAATATTTTGGTTTAATTAAATTTTAGTATGATAAAATGATTTTTTTAATGATCGATAGTTATAATTGTTATTAGTTAAACTTAATTGTTACATTAAGTAAAAGGTTTGATAAAAAAATAATGTTAACGTGTCTTTTACTTTGAATGTAATGGTTGTGAGATTGATGAAACGAAAAAAAACATTCCTTGTATTCGGCTGTACGTCAGATTTGACAAAGTCTTATAACAAGTTGTTTGCTTAATGGCGTGTCTGTTTGGTTTTACCAACGAAAATTTAGTTTTTGCAAAATTTAATTAATAATTCAAAATTTGCTTTTAATTTTTTTAAACTTGGACGAGTATTTTAAAGGCTAAAAAGTTCCTTATATTTTTTAAATTAAAAAATTGCCTTAAAATTTACATGGGATTTGCTATGTTCTGCTCGGCGACGCACCACCCGGTATGAGTCAAATCCCTGTAACTTGTCGATTAATGCTTGTTATTACAGGGGTAGTAACAAATTCTGTTAATTGTTATTAAAAAAATATATGGTTTTTTTACATAACATGTAAGTACCTAATTTAGGATATTGCTATATTGGGAAAAGGGTGGAAAAACTGGAAAAATGCTACTAATTTAATATTTAGAGATAACTTATAAAACCTTATTCTTTACTTTTCCCGTCATTTTAAAAAACTGGTCTCACCCCCTAAATACCAAAGCCGCACTGCTGCCTCAGCTCCGTGGGTTCGAATTGCATTTTTTACCTTAAAAAAATTGTTAAAAATCGGTTTTTTAATATAACTCGAAAACTACTGATTTTAGGAAAAAATAGTATATAGTCAAAGTTAAAGATACCAGCTCCGATCCATTTAAAAATTAATTCAAAATGTTCAATTTATTGAATGAAACAAACTAATACACATATGCCTCGAGGAAATTGGGGATAACCTAGTGGCACGGGTATTTTATTTAACTTTTTTTTGGTCCAATAACTGTACCACTATTCACTTAAAACTTTAACTAAAATAAAATTTAAATTTTATTTAATTGAAAAAAATAATAAGTGCCTCCTCTATTAGGGTGTTATATACCTGGCAGGACGTTTAACATTTCTCGATCTTCTATGGTTCTATGTATATAGCTCATCGTTTAAATATTTTTATTATCAATTTAAATAAAAATATAATTAATTTATAAAGACAGTTACTCGTGTAGAAATATCTTGAGAAAATTTTAATGATATAATTTTGATGATACATGAAAAAGAGTTTTTTTTAACTTTATTTTTTTTTCAGTTGAATTAATGTTTAAACTTTAAATTAATTATATCTTAAAGTAGTAAATAAATGAGTAAATACCATAATTTAAATAAGAATGGCTCTAAGCCTGGAAAAAGTAGATAGCTTAATAAGAGAGATGTTTTAAAAGTTTAATATTTTTTAAACTATATATAAAAAAAACATGTTAAAATTATGATTAAAATTTTCTCAAGATCATTCTAAACAAATAACTGTTTTATATTGATATTATTATTAAACATAATAAAATATTTAACGATGAGCTATACATAGTAGCATAGAGATAAAAGTTAAGCCCGTCAGGTATTAACACACATAAAGGATGCATTTTTTTTCAATTAAAAATCTTTATTTAAAAGTTTAAAAATGTATATAACTTTTTTTAAACATACTAAAGGCATTTTTTTTTATTACATTTTTCGAATTCTTTAGTTTTAAGATATTTACGTTTTATTTTAAATTTAAATCTTTATTTTTATCTCAAAACTAAAAGGGCTGCAAAAAAAATTAATAAAAACAAAATGGACGAAGTTTATTAGACATAATTTAATATTATACTTTTTTTCCTAAAATCGATAGTTTTCGAGTTATATTAAAAAAACCGATTTTTTTACGATTTTTTTAAAGGTAAAAAAATTCAATTTGAACCCGCTGAGCTGAGGAAGCAGTGCGGCTTTGAATTGACTATTGTTCATAGTAATGTAAAAAACAATGTTTCTTGCGGGTCTCTTACAGGCTTGGTTTTTTGGTGGTCCTCCGGACTAATACCAACCTAATCTAATTAATATTATTTAAAAAATTATAAGAGACGATAATTTGAGCACCGGCGTTCAACTTAAAACAGTATTCGAGTTTAATTAAGTATTCAAATACTAAAATTAGTATTTGAATACTTAAATTAGTATTCCAATACTAAGGTTAGTATTTGAATCCCAGAATATTAGTATTCGAATACTAATACGAGTCGTCTCATGAATTTCAAAAGTTTTTAGAATCTCCAAAACATTCTAAAACAAATTTAAATAATTTTAATTTATATCATGTTTGGGTTTATTTTATACCTTAAAACGTTAATAATTTCTATTAATTTAAAAAGGGTTTCTTATGTTTCCTTGTTAGATGATTTGCAAGTTCATAAGGGTCAATCGATCTGTGCACTTTATGAGTACTCAAATCTCCTGTACCTGAACAGAGCCGGTCCCTTCTTTCGTCAAAAAGTAACAAAAATAATATTTTTTGTACCGTTACATATATTATACAGTTTAAATCAATCTTTGCAATAGCATATTGAAATGTGAAAGTGTTTTTATTTATTCAAAATATTGAATAAATGTGACGATTTTTAAAAATCCCTTTTTCAGGGTCAGTATATTTTAGCTTATGTTTATAAAAACTTCTTGTCCCCCTTTTATGTGTAGAACACGGCCGAAAAATATTGTGTGCTAATTTTAAATCAGCCCTTATGAAAAAATTTTACTTCCACTTATATAGTATTTTATGCACATATTTTCGATCTGTATACAGGTTGCATTAAAAAAGATTAAACTAAAATTTGGGTTTATGCACTTTTTACTACCAAAATTCTCATACGATATAAATCTAAGAGTGCTTTTTTGGTCGGGCAATAAACTGCATTATTGTCATAAACTTCTTAGAAAGACAATAAAGTTAGCTTATAAAGTGAAAACGTTAAGGTATTTGCTACACTTTATAACTCTTATAATATTTTATGAATTTTTTGCAGGATTTCCCATTAAATGCACGTGTGCTTTGCTTACTATAAAGTATTTGTTTTAAGAAGTCATAAAAAATATTAAAAAACATGCAGAACAGTTGTTTGGGTATAAATTTTTAGGCTCTATAATGATAAAATAGCATAATAAGCCAATAACAGATTCTACGAGAAACGTCACTATTCAATATATAAGTATAATAATTTTTAGATATTACGAGAAGCACCTCTTATATTTTGAGTCTTGGCATTACAAAGTGGTGCCATCTGATGTTATCATTAGAAAGTTTGTCATTTTTGACTGTAGTCTTTTTCAGAAATTTTTGTTATTTGAGCGCGTTTTGTGTTGTTTACAGTAACTTGAAAATTGTGTCTCAGTGAAAAAAATTGAACTAACTCGTGCAATTGTTTATTACGAACTTCGACTTGGATTATTAAGGCAGAAGTACAGGGTCTTTGATTATATTTAAGTGGCTTCTGGGGCCCTTATTTTTAAAGACAAAAAACTTCAACTTTTTTAAATGAAACACCCTGTATATTATGTGCTACAACGAAAGATCTTTTTTTTTCTATTTCAAATATTGTTTCTTCTTTACATTGATGATATTTGGATGAACCATTTTTGAGATATTTTAGGTTAAATTATTAATAAATTACAAAAAAGTTTCATATTAGTATCAAGAGAAAACAATAGAATTGTTATTTGTAATTTGGTGGGGTTTTCCCGGACCCAAAGTTTATTTTTGTGAAAACATTCCGCTAAAGTCAAGACTTGTCGTTGAATAGAATTTTATTTAAAAAATTTGGATCCTGCTCATAAACCTAGCTATTTCCAATGCATATTTAGGTCGGTCCGCATGTTTTGTTCGGGAAAAGGGCTGAACGGACATAATTTTATGGGGAAAAATTTTTTAAAATTTTGGGGTTAAAAAATTTATAATCTGTTTTAGTTCAGATGCCCATCCGAGATTGAATTTCGGGTTTTTCAAAATTTTTAAAAAGTTTTTTAGTAAGCCCAAATAAAAAATTTAATAATTATCCTGAAAAACAGGAATCCAAAACCTTTTTTCTGCGTGCCACATCCTTTTCTTCTTTTAAAAAGCTTTTTCCAAAAAACCCTTTTTCACTATTTTTAGTATTATAGAGGGTCCCCGTTGTTGGGATAATGTAATATTCCCTTTCACGTCGTCACATTATTTTGTTCCTAAAAAAGAGCATAAAAATTTTTTTGTTTTTTTAAATAGCCCATCGAAAAAAAAACAATACAAACTTTTTTTAAAGAAAATGAAAAATTTCAACTTTTAAAATCAAAACCAAAATTTTTATTAATTTTTTTTTTCAGAGCTTTCGTACAAAAAGTTTTTTTTCAATTTATTTATATTTTGTTTAAATATTAAAAGGGTTTACCCAAATACAAATGTATAAAATTTTTTAAATCAAAAAAAAGATTTTTTTTGCGTTTGGGGTTTTTAAAAAAAGTTGAAGTTGCCTATATTTTTCTTTTTTTATTCATATTTTTTTATGATAATTTTAAAAATAATAAACCACAACTTTTTAAAAAATTTTTTTTTTGTTTTAAAAAAAAGGTTTTCAGAAGCCACAAATATAATCAAAAAACCCTTAATGATCAACTTACTTCCATTTTTGGCGATGATCCCCCTTTCCCACTGTTTTCCAAAACTGTAAAAAATTTTATCGTGCGTTTAAGGTAACCGGAGTATTTAAAATATTGCTTAAAATTAAACCCGGGGAAAAAACTTTTCCTTGGTCCCACACAAAAAAGCGGCCCGGTTAATTTCCCAAAGGAAAAAAGGTTTAAAAATAAAGGGTTTAAAGAAAATGTTAACAAAATTTTTCCAAAAATTTTTTGAAAAATCCCCAACAAATTTTTCAAAAAATAACAAAAGGGGGTTTGATAAGTAAAAGGAAATTTAATTAAACCCATTGTTCCCGAAAAGTCTTATGTGAATCATCAAGACAATGCCCTAAAATTTAGAAAAATTGTTTAGAATAAAAAAGTAAAGTCATCCTTTAAAAGAAAAATATTATTTAAAAATTAAAAAAAGAAACTTTTTTTCCTTACCCGTAGACGGAAGATTAAACAATGTTTTTGTTGTAAAAATAACATTAAAGTTAGTTTTTGAAAAACATCAAAATTTTAATATTCATACTATTTAAAACTATCTAGT
>JAHBCN010009315.1:0-35475 GCA_019359885.1 Listronotus oregonensis | reverse complement strand
ATTATTTTGACAGAACATATGTAGAATCAAACGAATGGAATTAGATGTACAGAAAACCATGTATTGAATGTAATTTAAGCACCTGTATAATATTTATTCTTATATTTTTCATATTGTTCATAAGTCTCTTGATGTTTATTTTGTATAAAGCATATAGGTATTACAAATAAAATATTGATTCATTGAAAAAAGATGTTTTATTAATAACAGTTTTTATAATTATATAATAATTTAACATTCGCCAAAGCACAATGCCAAGGTTGAATATTTTGATGAAAATAACATTCTGGTATTGTCTTAAATTTGCTTAATTTTGGTTGATTGGTTATGGGAATATTGTAAATGTTTTCTTCATCCAAAAACTTTTTCAAAAAGTTTGTCTTTTGATTCCCCTTCACCTAAATTTTAGGCGACTTGTAATATTTCAACACATTTTTTAAAATATCACCAATTTCATTTAGTTCTATATTTCCTGACTCCCATTCTAATCCATGATACTCTTCAGCCCAGATAACCAGCTTGATATCATCACCAGATAACATATTTCTGTTGAATGGAGGTTTAAACAGAAAGTTTGAACAACGAATTCCATTATAAACTGCTAATTCTTTTGGCATAATACCAAAGAAGCTATTATATCCTTGAATATCAATAAAAATATCTGAACCGAGCTCAGTCATGGTCAGTCACTTTCTGATGATTAAAAATTAAAATTTGTATTCATATTCCCCCTACCCATCATTGAACCCCACTACTTTTTAATTGTTATATAAGCAATGGTTCTATAGACATTGTGTTTATAAACTTTGCTCACATATCTCAAACATGTACCAATCTTACAACAACCAACAATCGAAGAAGCATGAAGGGTTTAGTAATAAACGAAAAGATGCTCTGCTCAATGGATCTTTGTACTACATAAACAAATCAAAATCTGAATGGGTTAGTGTTGGACTTTCTTTGGAGAGAAAATATAAACCTGTAATTAAAATTGAAGGTTATAAAAATAACCAAAGTGATGTTTTTAACGAAGATCAATGGATTTCTTTCCTAAACAATCAAGGAATTATAATGAGTTTTATTTGCTCTAATAACTTTGGATGGCAGCCAATGCATGGAAATGGTTATGAAATTCATTTTGTGTTTATTGGTGACTTAAGAATAATAAAGATTAGTCAAGATGGTGGCAATGAGATATACTTGGCCGGTGACACCCTAACTGAACTATTTAACTTGGTGAATTTAATCCAGTATCGTTTGGATATGTTAAAGTCGCAAGACTTTGCAAAGTATTATAATATTCTATAATTAAACATGTATATGATGTTATTTCACCTTCAACTAATCCAAACAGTTCTAATGTTTGTTGTGTATTGGAATTATTAAATTTTTATTTAGATTGTATTGTAGAGGATGTTGAATCATATGCTTGTAACGAATTTGTAAAAAGTTGTATTGAAAAATAAAATGTAACAAACTTATATATTTTCATTCCTCCCACCCTTATCCCACAAATTAAATTTAGTACATAAGGTTATCTAGTTATTCAGTAGCAAGCAAAATGTGGTTAGCTTATACACGTTAGCATATAACTTGACTTTTGCTGTTGAGAATTTATCACAGCATTTTAGCAATTTGGAATTTGATGTGAAACATGAAGCAGAATATAGATTTGATTTGAACAAAAGTGGACTGAGACTGTCGAAAGTCTCAACTTTCAAACATCGAGCAGGCAGGCATGGACACTACTAAGGAAGCTGGGGGGTGGTGCACCAAAGCATCGACAAACAATAGGCATAAGTCCAAATAAAGTAGCCTCACACATAGTAGCAACATCCAGAACACCGAAGGACAGAGCACACACCATACAGATAAAAAGAGAACTTAAAGCCATAAAAGCCAAAGCCAAGGAAACGGAACATTCTCGCCCCTTTTCCACCGAGGAGATCTCAAAGGCCATAGACGATCTCACGGCGGGAAAGGCTCCAGGATTTGACAATATCCACCCCGAGTTTCTAATCAATTGTGGCAAGTACACCAAAAGCTGGTTGGCCAAGTTCTTCACGGACATTATGCATTCTGGCAGCGTCCCACCAAAATGTAAACGCTCTAAGGTAATAGCCTTACTGAAACCAGGTAAACCTGCCGACAGCCCAAAAAGCTACAGGCCAATCGCTCTACTGTCCGTATGCTATAAACTACTGGAGAGACTTGTCTACAATAGAATCAGCTCAGAGATCCTGGAGGCTGTACCAGTTGAGCAGGCGGGCTTTCGGCCAAAACGATGCTGTGCAGACCAGGTCCTGTCACTTACCACCTATATCGAAGCGGGATTCCAACGTAAACTTAAAACCTCAGCTGCATTCATTGACCTCTCAGCAGCCTACGACACCGTATGGAAGGAGGAATGCTCTACAAGCTTCTCAGAATAATTCCTTGCAAGCGAATAAACCAACTGATATCGAACATGCTTGGTGATCGGACGTTTCAGGTTATAATGGGCACCGACATCAGCTCACTAAAGAAACTAAACAACGGCTTGCCACAGGGATCAGTGCTCGCTCCGCTCCTCTTCAGTTTGTATATAGCGGATATACCGGCAACAAGGTCAAACAAGTTCGGTTACGCCGACGATTGGGTGCTTGCAACAAGATGTAACTCAATGAAACTATCTGAGGAAATCCTAACAGCAGACCTGGAGACAATGGGTAAATACTTCCGCAAATGGAGACTCCAGCCGAATGCCTCCAAAACAGAGGTTAGCTTAACATACGATTTGATGGTACCAAACTAACCCACAACAAAACACCGAAATACCTGGGAGTGACTCTTGATAGAACACTATCATTTAAAGAACACCTAACTAAAACCGCCGAGAAGCTGAAAACCAGGAACAACATAATCCAGAAGTTATGTGGTACCACTTGGGGAGCATCGGCTTCTACGCTGCGCTGCTCCGCTCTGGGACTTGTCTTTTCGACGGCTGAATACTGTGCCCCAGTTTGGCTTAACAGTCCGCACGCAAAGAAGGTGGACGTCCAACTGAATAATACGATGAGGATGATCGCTGGTGTCATTAAGTCGACTCCCACTCAGTGGCTCCCAGTACTAAGCCATATCCAACCACCAATGCTGCGACGAATAGACGCCCTTACACGAGAGTACAAAAAGATCATGGAAAATAAAAATCTGCCAATACATCAAGATATTGAGGACGCAAACCACAATCGTCTCCGCTCCAGAAATCCACCAACTAAAACGGCAAGCGCAGCAATGCAAGAGGAGTTCAACCTGACCAATGCATGGACTCAAGAATGGACCACTCAACAAGGCAATATTATGCCCTGCATTACCCAAAAGCCCCCAGGGTTTGACCTACCACGCAGAACCTGGTCCACACTTAATAGAATTAGAACGCAACATGGCAGATGCGCATACCTCCTGCACAAATGGGGCAAACAAGCATCACCATACTGCGACTGCGGAGAATATCAAACGATTAAACACATCACGGAGGAATGCCCCACAAGATCCTACAACGGTAGACCTGAAGACTTTCTGCTGGCAACTGCCGGGTCGATAGATTATATTAACCGACTTGATGTTTGTTTGTGAAATCCCAAAGTTTGTTTTATTAGCTTATATGTGTAATCTAGCTTTTAAGTTTACTGTGTCTGAATCGCCATACGATAAATAAATAATAAATAGGTTTTATTCTTATAATGAATGTATAGAAATGGCACTGAAATACCATAAAGCTTCTAAAGCATGCAGTTTATATTTGCATACATCAGATTTAAAAACTTTCCTGCAAACAATGAAAGAAATGGGTTTAGAGGGTTTTTTGGGTGAAGTTAAACAGTTTGTACCAAGTGAAATCATCCTAGAAATATTTGAGAGATCCGTACCACTTGAAAAAAGCAGTGCAGTAGCAACTGAAATTATTCTAAAACAATTTTTAAGTATTGAACATAGGAAAAAAGTCTATAAGCAAAGATTTTAAGTTATTAATCACTAATTATGACCACTTGAAAAAAGCAGTGCAGTAGAAAAAATACCATGAAGAAAACAGTTTATTTAAATAAGATTGATGTTCGTTTAAAGGTGAAATGGAACTTTGCATATAGACAAGCTAGAATATCTAATTATCAAAGTATTTATTTAGACAGACTTCGATTTGATAAAAGAATTTCGGAAACTGAAATTATTCTAAAACATTTTTTAAGTATTGAACATAGGAAAAAAGTCTATAAGCAAAGATTTTAAGTTTTTAATCACTAATTATTTAAATGTTTTAACTATGTATTTTCAGCAATAAAAATCAATATATGTATAACTGTGTTTTATACAACAAATATTTGGTATAATATAATGAAACTTATAATATATCCTTTTTGTTAATCCATGAATTATGAGTTTTATTTAATCCAAGCCATTTAACTAAAACTTTATTTCCGTTTCTTCTCACGACTTTTTCAACTAAATATACATCAGGATATCTAACTTTTTGCAATTCTTCTCCATAAAAACCTTCTTTAATTTCTAAATTATTTTCATCCTTAATTAGTAAGATGTACCTTTTTTATACGAAATATTTCATTGGACCAATTTGAAGTATAACCTTTTGTAAATGCTTCTCTTTGCTTACTTATTCTAACATAAACACCAATTTTAAATTTTGATAAACTTGGATCAATAGTTTTTATATGAGTATAAGTTGACTTTAAAATATCTCTTTCATTTTTATTATTAACTTTATTTGGTTTTATACCTGTTGTGGAATGTTTAGTGTCATTATATTTTGGAACTATTTCGTCTAAAATATCTATCCATTTATAGTTTCCACGTAAGCTGAATTTTTTCCACATTAAATTTTTTATAGTTCTATTTACTCTTCCAACAACACTTGCTTTTAGATTTAAATGAATGTTACAATGATTTATGTCAAAACTTTGAAATTCTTTATTAAAAAATTCTTTACCCATATCAGTTTAAAGATTTTTTGGAGTGATTTTCACTTCTTCTAAAATATTTTTCACAGCGATAGTTACATCTTTGGCTGATTTTGATTTAACTGGTTTAACCCAAACATATTTTGAAAAAACATTTATTACAACTAATATGTATTTATAACCTTTATTAAATCTCCGATTAGGTAACATTTCTACCAAGTCGGCTTGCCATAAATCATTTAAACCTTTTACTATAACGTTTCTACGTTTATAATTTTTTCTGGCTGGTTTGTGTAATTCATTAACAAATGTCTTTATACCTTCACTCATAATTGTTTATTACTACTAATATTAAATAACTATATATCCAACTTAAATAACTGAACTCTGTTTAACCTCCTTAATTTATAGGTTTAATTTATTTTCCAAATCTAACAAAGCTTTACCAGTATTTTTCTTTAAATTGTTTATCGTTGAAGTTAATTCATCCCTGAAAGCTCTGGCTGTTTTATTTAAATAATCTCTTAAGTTATTCGATGTTTTATTTAAATCATTTTTCAACTCTTTAATTGTTGAATTTAACTCTTCTCTTGCTAAACATATTGTATAATTAAATTCATATCTAGAAACTTCCGCACTCTTTTGTATTGCTTCATTTAAAGAATTTAATACTTTAGTTATCTTTTTATTTAATCTTTCTATATTAAATTCATTATCAGTAACTTAAATTCTAGTTTTTTTATTAATTGAATTAGCTTCCTAAAATTCCTTTACAAAAATTTCCTGTTTCTTCCTATTTTTCTTAATTTCCGTTTTTAAACCTTTTTCTGAAATCTCTACAAGGGATTTTAATATATCCCCTAATAAATCCAAGAATATTATATTAATCTAGTAACTTATTAATTTTGGAGTTTATCTCATTAATGTTAACTTTACCTCTTATTTCATTTACTTTACTTTCAATATCATCCTTCAGTTTCCTAATTGTATTGTTATCATTTTTCATTTAAACAACTTTCTCTTGTAACTTTTTTTTGTGTTAATTTCAACTTTATCAAATCGTTCTTTTAAATTTTTAAGTTCATTAGTTTCAATTTCATTCAGCTGATCTTTTCATTTCTTAATCGTGTTAGTTTCATATATAATTTTATTTACTTCATCCTTTAGTTTCTGAATAGTGTTTGTTTCATTTTTAATTTCGTCGACTTTGTCTTTTAGTGTCTTAATTGTATTAGTTTTATTTTCAATTTCATTTAGCTGATCTTTTAATTTTTTAATTGTGTTAGTTTCAACTTTAGTTCCCTCAACTTGATCTTTAATATTTTAAATTAAATTAATTTGACTATTAATTTGTTTTTGCATGTTTTTTACAACATCAGCATCATTTTTATGCCTAATAAAATGTAGGTTCATATTTCTCTTATTTTTTTAAACTTTTACCAAGATGACTATGAACAGTTTGAGCATTTTTTATTTCTAATTTAACCCTATCATTTAATTGTTTAGAATATGTTTTAAACCTTGAGACAATTTCTTTTTTTAATTTTCCTTCCAGATCGTTCATTTCCAAAATATTATCTGTTAATGTTTTAATAGCAGTTTCAAAATTCATCAATTTCACTGATAAACTGTTTATTGAGTCAGTATTTACATTAAGAATATCATTATATTTAATTAAATAATCATTTTCCAATATAAAAGTAATTAATCTTATTTCGAGATAAATTTAGCATTTCTCCTTTTCCAGTCACATTTTTTTCAAATAGTCTAGCCGAGCGCGTTCTCTGCAATGGTCTTTGGGGCTTTGCGAAACTGCTAACACTGGATAAGCTAGGTTTGCTTACGGTTCTTATAACTTTCTTTTCTATCAAATACGGTTTAATCATTGTTAAATATTTTAAATCTGATGTACCCTGAACCTGCTCATTTGGATCATAATTTCTTCTATATGCGTTTGTTCGTTTTAAAATATCCATATATTTATCAAGATCATTTTTGTATAACCTATAGGATCTTTAAAAAAATGAGTTCATACAATCCTGGCGTTCCCTTATAAGTCAAACCCAATATTTTTAAATTTTCATTGTCAAAGTCCACATTAGTTTTTCCAATAATCCATTTTTCGTATTGAATGTCATCAGTAAAACCATGCTTATGATCTAAATCTATTTCTCCCTTAATAGCTGCGTCTACATAGGACCTAACAAGGGGATGAAATCCTTAAAGATAAGCATCATATGCAGGAGTTTGCGTTAAATTACTGATGCTCTGTCTCATGCCTTCTCTCACTTCATTTAATGTTGGCTCTGACTCGTCTGGAGAGATTCTTGTAGAACTTAATCTGCGTGGTGTTATATATTGATCATCTTAAAATACCTCATCATTATCCATATTTTGAAAGGTCTCTTCACGTGTTAAAAATGAAGGCATGTCAGATGGAAGATATTTTTGGTATATATTTGTTTGTCTCCGTTTTGTATCTGTTTTCTTGGGAAAAAACTAGTTTCACCAGCCAAAGGAGTAGACAATAATTTTGGGTAAGAAGTTTCTTTTTTAAGCAACGGTTCCAATTTGATAGTTTTAGTTAATTCTTGCAAGGGTTCAGTTATTGGCTTTAACTCTTTTGCTTGTCTGCTTTGGGTCTCGGCAATATCAAATTTTAGGGCTTGATATTTTTTTTTAACAGCCTTTCGAGCTTTTAATAATTTTAACGCTTCTTTTCTGTTCATGTTAATAAGGAAAAATCAAGATCAACCATGAGTTAAATTTATATATTTATGTATTTTATATACATTTCAGAGATAAATGAAATGGTCAAAACCCTTTCGGTATCGTCCGGAATTCAAATTGGAATCTTTCTCGATTACAACAAAAGCGTATTTGGATTGCCAACACATACTACATAACTCTTTAAATTTGTCCAAAGTCATATCGGTACTAATATGATTTTAAAATATATGCTTTAAATTTGTTCCATCTTGTCTAAACAAAATTAGTAAGTTTGCATTATCTCTAATGAGTTGTTTCGGAATATATGAATAAGTTTGACTTAAGTAAAAACAATATGTGTTTTTATGTCTTCCAAAACAAAAGTAATTGCGCATTATAGTTTGGTTACAACAAACAATATCATCAAATATTATAACTGAATTATACTTAACCACTGCAGGAGGTACTATATTTTCTTCACATGATATAATATATCAAATATTCAATTTCTTTTATGGATTTTATTGTTTCCTTAAAAATTTATATTTTGTTTGATAAACTGATTTATTATATATATATATATATATATATATATATATATATATATATATATATATATATATATATATATATATAATATATATATATATATATATATATATATATATATATATATATAATATATATATATATATATATATATATATATATATATATATATATATATATATATATATATATATATATATATATATATATTATATATATATATATATATAAATATATATATATATATATATAAATATATATATATATATATATATATAATAACTAAAATTAAACTTCTTGAGCCTAGTTATAAATAATAACAAAAAGGTAGAAATTCTTTGGGCATAGAGGCTCCTTAATAAATGAAAGAAAAATAAAATATCTTGGTAGGTATGATTACTAAGGTTGGTTGTTTTAAAATTACGAGGCCTCCAAATATATGGATAACCCCGGCTAATAGCTGGACCCGGGGTTAATGCAAACCTATGTCGTGTATGAGCTCATTGAAAAGCTAGTAAATAATGAAATCTGACCATACCCTTTCTTTTTTTTTAACTAATGTGGTTACCAGAAAATGAGGAATATTCTTTTAAAAATAAAAAAGTTAGAAATACCTACTTAGTGCTATCTACGGGTGAATTAACGTAACAGATGCTGAAAATGCCCTCCACCCTCTACTTGGCTGGCTCCTAGGCGATGCTAAAATCCGTCTATGGACTTCCGAATGGCCTCAGCCGGTATATTATGTATTCCACTTTAATTCTATTTTTTAGATCTTCAATATTAGCCGACCTATTTTGATAAACCTTGTCTTTCAGATATCCCCAAAAAAAGTTATCTATTGGCGTTAGGTCTGGGGATCGTGGCGGCCATTCAATTGTACCACGTCGTCCAATCCAGCGTCCTGCAAATATTTCATCGAGATATTCTCTGACGTTAATACCAAAATGTGGGGGAGCGCTGTCCTGTTGGAACCAAAGTGTTTCGGTGGGGATATCTGGATCTGCTTCATTGGGAAACATAACAGCTAAAGCAGGCACTAATTCAAAGCGTAAATAGTCTAAGTAGCGTGCAGCTGTATATGGGTGGTATTTTTCTGTTTTCAAAAACCTCCCAATCGTACGTCTAGACGCAGAAATGTTTGGGCTAATGAAACCGTTGACAAATGTGGATCTTCCTGCAGAGATACGGCAATATCCAATTTTTGATCTTCGTCTAAAACATGTGGCCGGCCACTTCTGGGCAAGCCCTTCACTGTACCATGTTCTTCAAATTTGTGTAAGATCTTACTCACAGTAGCCTGGGAAATGTGATTTTCCGGATATTTTCCATTAAATAAAGTACACACTTCACTTTGACTCCGCATTCTATCCCCACATCCCAACAATATCAAGACTTCGATACGCTGCCTCTTTGACAACACCATTTTTGTTTGGCAAATTTAAAAAGAACACTTTGAAGAAACACAATTAATAAACTAAACAGATTTCAATTTTACCCAGAAATGCCACATTTTAAAACTGAGTCAAAAAATATTTTTCTTATCAGGGCATTAAATTTGGTACAAAAAATTTAACAACCTTTTTCTCTTTTTGAAGTACACTGCTCAACAATTGCATGGGATTATAACTAATTTTATGTGTAATTTTTTTATGAAAAAATAAATTCCAAAGAATGTTGATGCTAGATTACGTTATCAGTTTTACACATAATAAATAAAATTTGTTGTGCTGCCTGCCCAGGTTGGTCTGTTCTTAAAATTCGTAAACTTTTAGAAACTAGGTACTGATGATCATTAGCAATTGTTGAGCAGTGTACATCATCAATGCTGAATGCCACTTTATTTGTTTATTTGCAACGTTAATTCACCCGTAGATAGCATTAAGTAGGTATTTCTAACTTTTTTGTTTTTAAAAGAGTTTTTTCTCATTTCCTGGTAACCACATAAGTGTAAAAAAAAGAAAGGGTATGGTCAGATTTCATTTTTTACGAGCTTTTCAATGAGCCCATACACGACATAGTTTTGCATTCGGAAAAAAAAAGTTGGGAAGGGTTGCAGCTAAGGGGTTGAAAAAAAAAATTCATTTTATTGCCATAAAATGCATACAATTGAAATATCATATAATATATATATATATATATATATATATATATATATATATATATATATATATATATATATATATATATATATATATATATATATATATATATATATATATATATATATATATATATATATATTATTAGTCATACAATTCTTCAAATTGGGGGCAACTATGCCTATTATTTCTTTATAAAAACAGTTAACCGTTTTGATATTATCATTTCAATTTAGTTATTGTTTTTATTAATAACATGTCTTTTACGATTGCTCTTTTATATAATGAAGCTACACTTCATTTAAATTTTAATCTTTTAATTTATTTGGACCCAAATTCAGAATATGTTATAGGTTTGACACATTTTGAAACTTTTAATGCAATTCCTAACATCGATGAAAAAAATAACAAGATTTATTATGGAGCAGGGACTGATTTGATTGAGATACCATCTGGCAGATATGAAACAAGTGATATAATACATACTTAAAAAATAAGTTTAAAAAATTAGATATTGATTTTAAATTAGTAGCTAACAATAATACATTGCAGTCTGAAATAGTGACTTCTACTAATATAATATTTAAAGAAGGTAGCATTGGTAAAATATTAAGATTTAAAGATTAAACTATTTTTGGAAATAAAATAATAATACAGTCCGACTTTCCGGCGGAAATTATAAAAGTAAATTTTCTTAATATAAAATGTAGTATTGCAGAAGGTTCGTACCTAAACGGTAGACCTGTTCATATTATTCATCAATTCTTTCCCAACGTTCCACCAGGATTTAAAATTATTGAAAGTCCACAAAACATTATTTACTTTCCTGTAACTCTCAAGGTTATTGATAAAATAACTGTTAGAATATTAGACCAAGTAGGAGACTTGGTTAATTTTAGAAAAGAAACAGTAACAATTAGATTGCACTTTAAAAAAATTAAATTCAAATGGTTATTCTATATAATAAACATTTAAGTTTTCCAAAACAAGTAACATATTATAAAGTTAAACATAGATCTTCAAAGTTTAGTAGAGGTGGTAACATCAAACAGTTAACAAGTGCTAATCAAAAATTTCTTGAGTCTCTTAGATTTAAAATTTTCTCATGAATTATCTTAATGTTACAGAAAGACTTTTTATTGATAATTTAATTTTAAATTTAGAAATACATAGCTATGAACCCTATTTACCAACAAAATTAGATAACAATGATGAAATAAAAATCCCTGTTCATGAGATTGAAGAATATACTCTTCCTTGCGAAAGCTTTCTTTACATTGAAGGAAAATTAAAAAAGGCTGACGGAACACCGTTCCAAAACTTGTACCCTTGTTAATAATGGACTAGCAATTATTTTTAAGGAAATAAGGTATCAATTAAATGGTGTTACTATAGATTCAGTTAGAAATGTAGGTTTAACTTCAACTCTAAAAGGATATCTATCATTCAATGAAAACCAATCTACTAAATTAAAAAATGGGGGATGGTCTCCCAAAGTTTAAAATACAGTCGTAGATGAAAACACTGGATTTTTTAATGTTTGCATCAAGCTTGGCACACTAATGGGTTTTTTTGAAGATTTTTAAAAAATATTTTAAATTCAAGACAAGAATTAATCCTGGTTAGAGATAATTAAGACAATAATGCTATAATAACCACTAATCCAACCGAGATTCCAAAAATTACAATAAATAACTTACTTGGAATATACCACACGTAAGTGTTGGAATTCCACAAGAACTTCAATTAACTAAACTTGTTGATAAAAATATTAAATAATTTAATAATAGGTTTTAAAAGTTGGGAATTAATTGAATATCCTGAACTACTAAGGACCTCTATACACAATTGGCCTGTTAAAACTTCTACAAGGGTTGAAACACCTCGACATGTGGTTGTGGCATTTCAACAGGGCAGATGGAATGAAAGGTAGAAAAATGTTAGTGAATTTGATGATATTAACTTAAGAAACATTAAAGTATTTTTTAACTCTGAAAGATATCCCTACAACGATTTAATTCTAGACATTTGTTAAAACAAATTTGCTGCATTATATGAGATGTATTCGCAATTTCGAAGCTCTTATTATAAAAAAACTGAAGAACCACTTTTTGATCCTTCTGAATTTAATGGAAAAGCACCTATTGTGTATATAAATTGTTCTCTTCAAAAAGAGTCACTACAGGCAGGTTCTGTAGTAATGAGAGTTGAATTTGAACTTAATAAGGATTTAGAGAGGGATACGTAAGCATATTGTCCTATTATGTGTGATAAAGTTTTAAGCTATAATCAACTTACTAATATTATTAAGCAATTATAAGTGAAGTTTATCAACATGCTAAATCAGTCGAATAAATTTTCTTGATAATACAACAACTGCTTCTGGACTCACAACTTAAACGAAAATTAAAGGATTTTATAATATTCTGATTTAAAGTTATGAACTTGGTTTTGGATATTCAAGGATTCAAAGACGAAAAAAATATTTTTTTACCAAAGGAATTGGCTGCTTATGATGGAGAGAAAATAAGTCATTTTATTTTCAAACAACCTTATTCCCTTAATTTGCTTTCACCTGAAGCACACGTTTGTGTGCTTCAGGTGAATGGTTAATTAAGAATTATCACTATCATCATTTATCCACTATAATAAAAGAAATAACCAAAGATGTTCAGTTCGTTTACGTTAAAGGATGTGAAAAAGCAAATTATATTAAAAAATATACCAATAAAACTGTAATTGAATTAGATGAACAGCCTACTTTAGCTATGACTAATCCACTTTGTTTTTATCATTTAAAGACTCCAGCTATGTGTGCACTTTCACATGTATTTTATTTGTATGATATGGTTTTTATGAATAAATAAAAAATTTAATTTTATTTTTTGTTTTTATTTACTTTTTACACAAATTTAACCCTCAGCATCAAAAAATAAATATATTCGACTCGTAGGCGACCATCGTTTATATAAATACGAGTACGGTCCACATACAACGTATGATTAGCAACCCTGGAGAGTAGTATTATATTACCTGGGTCGCAAAATTATAGTACATTTGAAAAAATTGTTTGAGAGTGGTGACTTAGGTCAAGGTCAAGGTCAAGGTCAAGCAAGGACAAGGAGTGGAGGTGGGTGTGCATGCTGCATTTCCACTCTACTAAAGTTCGCTAATTCTTTAAGTGTATTTAGGCGAATCCCTACAAAGTTTTGATATTTCTTTAAGAAAAAAATAATTGGTACATAAGGCTTTCTTTGCCATTATTAATATTTGAGAGTAATCATTTAATAGAATGGTGAATAAATTTTTTCACAGCATTTTATTCTTTGATTTGATATTAAATATTTAGTAGTTGAGCGCCGACAGTTCTACTGTTGAGCCAACTAGTTTTTTTATTAATAATTTTATCAATGCATTACTACGTTTATTTTAATCCTATTAAAGTTTTCTGAAAGATTTAGGCAAAAAAAACAAAATATTGACGCATATCTGTCGGCACCGTGTGTACCTTTTTACCATAGCTAGAGGCTGTTTATTGAAATGTGGTCTACTCTCTACTGTGCAGTATCAAATTGATGTTCCGAACGATGCTGTGTATGGTTTTAGCGTAGTATTATATATTTTTCTTTCAACTTCTGCGCTCCTGTTACTTTTTAACATGTGTCCAACCAGCTTAATAAGGGTGATTAAGACCTTACCTATTCTTAATTGCCAATAGGGATTTAAACAAACAAATAATTTATATGTATAAAGTTAGAAAATTTAAAAAAATTTTTTTGGTTTAAACCGCTATTAAATTTGAAACAACTTTTTTTATTAAACATTTTATTTATAACACAATTGTATTATTTGCAAAAATTTTTTTCCATATTTTGTTGTGATGAAAACTAAATATAAAATGGTGGTTTTCTTGTCGAGTCCCAGACGGAACTGGTACCCGTTCGTTCACCCAGGTCAATTATAAGCCGCCACACCCGTCGCACGAAAGCCAGCCAAGAGAGTACCCTTAGTATCGAACGAAGCCTGTGTGTTTTATTAGTTAAGTGAAAGCCTTTTTAAAATATTAGTTGACAAATTTGTTTTAAAAGTAATTTTAGGTGTGGTTTGTTAGATATTGTTACTTGTGTCCTAGTTTATTTGTAAAGAGGCATTCAAATAAATATAAAATTGTATGGTAAGTCTTTTTTAATTCAAGACATGACTTCTTTAATATTCTTTTGTTCTTAGTTGGGGTAAAGTAGACAAGTTTCGATTTAAATATTAAATACACATTTATGAAATTATTTCAAGTTTTTCTATGCAACTAATCCGAGCATTTTGGTTTACTATTCTAATTAAATAAAACAATGTACGATGATTCGTAATCTATTTTATTGTATAGTTGTTTATTAGATATTGGTACTTGTGTCCTAGTTTGCCATAATTTTTAATTCGTTTATTTTGAAAGTACGTAGCATTATCTAAAATGCATTTGTTGGCTTTCGTCATATCCTGTTGGTATTATTCTAATACTTGAATTATAGTCTTTACATTCGTTTTCCTGTAGAGATATAACTTAACGTACTTTGAAAAGGTATATAATGCAATAAAAATAGGAGGTTACTTATAAAGTCTATAGCTACTATGTCGAATGGTTTTCGTAGAATTATATTTCTTGGGTCATTATAATTTTTGTAAATGTTCTCTTTAATTTTCTGTCAAATCTCACATTTTCTGGTAATTTTCTTTAATATCGTCAAGTCATGTGTACTGTAATAATTTTCCCTGAATAAGGGCCATAGTTTCCTAGAACCTGAATGTCCCTATTTTTCATATAAATATAACAAAAATTTATTAGCTAAATTATCTGTTACAATATATAATTCGTCACCATTGAATATTTTAAAGTTCATTTTATCCTTGCATAGATTCTGGCTCTTAATCTTCTCATCTAGATGTTTTTGATCTTTTTCGATAGCCTGCCTTGAAAATATTCCAGTCTTTTAATGTAATACATTATATCCAATTTTTATCACACGTTTTGCCTTATCCTCTCCATCCATTCTTGATAAAATGTCGGCTACGGTGCTCTTCTTACCCTTTATATGTTTTATGTCGAAATTATATTCTTGCAACAACAAAGACCAACGATGGACTCTACTGTTGCCATATTTGTTGTTCAATATTGACGTAAGAGCTATGTGATCGGTTTCTATGACAAACTTATTTCCTAGTAAGTAAAATCGAAATTTTTGTAAGCAGAAAATTATACTTAGTAATTCAAGTTCTGTTACCTTTTTTCGTATGGTTTGGTTATCCTGGAACAAAAATAGATTGGACATTCTTTCTCCCCATCTAATTGATATAGCACTCCAGTTACTCGGTGTTCTGAGGTATCAGTTCTTAAGAAAAATGTCTTACTGTAATCGGGATGGAATATTTTTAGATTGTTTAAAAATGTTTCTTTTATTTCGTTCTCGTTTCTCATCCCACATCCAGCAAGTGCTTCTCCTAAGCAATTCTATAAGTGGTTCTTTTTTTCTGCTCAAATCTGGTATTAGCCGCTGATAGTATTTTATCCAACCTTAGAAACCTCTCAAAGCTTTAAGACTGTTAGACTTGTTATAATCCTGGATGACTTTGATCCTATCTGGATCCATTTCGATCCCATTTTTCTTTATTTTAAAGCCTAGAAATTATATTTCGTGTTGAAAAAATTAACACTTGTCTATATTTACTTTAAGTTCTGCTTTATCTAGTTCTTCTATTATATTTCGTAGGTGAGTTTTATGCTTTTCGTGGTCTTGAGAAAATATTAATATATCATCGATATAGTTTAGAGCGTAATTCCTATGTTTTTCAAATATTTTATACAGTGCTCTAACTAATGCGGAACTAAAATGATATACTATACCATTAATTTAAAATCCGGTAAATTTCTTGCACTCTTCTTTTAACGAAATCAATCAAAAACTATGTTTTAAGTCTATTTTAGTAAATATCGTAGTCTTCGTTATTTGTCCCAAAATGGTATCTATAGGCATGGGGTCTTCATATTGAGGTACTGTATATGTATTAATAATTCTAGCGTCTAAACATATTCTAATTTCGTCGTTCTTTTTAGGTACTACCACAACTGGATTTATATATATGATGTCTGCTCTCTCAATAATGCCGTTGCTTATCAAGTCGTTTATTTCTTCATTGTCTCTTTGGCAATGCCGATATGGGATAGGGTAAGTTTTCGCGTTGAATTTTTCGATATTATTAACTGTAAATTCGTGTATATACTAATTTGTTATTCCATTCTCTTCGTTAATTAAATTGCAATGTTCGTTTAATAAGTGGTTTATAAATTTTTTATATTCTTTAGGACATTTGCTGTTATTTAACTGTTCGTTTAAAATTTTATTCTTATTATCTTCACTATTCACACACTCCTAGGGTCTACAGTATCACCGCAATATAGCCTCTTTGGGCCTACAATATCAATACTTGACCTTTTTAAGTCTAAAAAATTCATCGTCGTTTATACTTTTCAGTGATTTCAATAGTAAACATTTACATATCGTCGTTTCCTTATTATTTTTACTTTTATTGCTTATAAAATTTACAGCGTGTCCCTGTAGATACAATTTGTTTTCTTCGTATATTAATTTAGCATTAAATTTATATAATAAGTCATTGCCTATCAGCATATTGCACTGGAGTTCCTTTATAACTAAACAATTATATTTAAAATAAAATTACACATTTGATCAATTTCGCCAAGTTTTTTGTTGTTTGCCCTACGTATCTTAATTTTTGGTAATTTATTTAGAATTATATTTTCTTTATTTGAAATCTTATTTAATTTTTCTTGATTAGTTATTGACCCTTTTGAACCACTATCAATAATTAATATATTAATTTTATTTCCATTTAAACTTGCATTATATATATATATATATATATATATATATATATATATATATATATATATATATATATATATATATATATATATATATATATATATATATATATATATATATATATATATATGTTATATCCGACTCACAGGACGTCAGCCATTGACCCCGTCACACGGTGTCGAGTCGTCATATTTCAACACCGCTAATTAAGCAACGTAATCACTTTGCTTATTTCACAATTCCCACAGACAAAGCTACTGATTCAGCATTTTATTTAGTATTTAAGCACCTAGTTTTAGCATTATTAGATTATTCATTAACAAGAGTGTTATTATGTTAGTTTGATTTTTGAAATTTAATTGTGATTAATTGTTTGTAAATTTTTAGTAAAATAAAGTTTTTAAAAAAGTGAAGTGTTAAAAGTTTGATATAACAATTTGGCGCAGTCGCAGGTAGGATCTGTCAACGCTGTCAGAACAAGAGGTGTCTAACTGGTAGCGGCGGATTCCAATCCCTTAACAGCAAAGGACCGAAATCATCGAGATCGCCTCACTTGACCAACTACGGAAGGAACACCTAGTGAAGCCCTGGTAGTCAACACAGGCCAAGAACACGACGACTCAGATGCTCCTGTTTGTGTAAGTTAATGAATCATCCCGTATATTTTTAAATATTGAAACAATTTTAATAACTGTTCGATTTTCTAAATATTTATCCCATTCTTTCCCGAATTATAATTTAATTTTTATATATACGTAACTTTGATACATTTTACAAATACATTTTAAAAATGTCTACCGAAGCCGACCAAAGCTTGGGAGACGTACCCGAAGTCGAGCCCTATAGACTATCGGAAATTTTTTCAATTGTCCCGAATTTGAGGGTGACCAAATCTTTTTTGGGACTTTTATAAATGCCTGTGATCACGCGTATAATATGGCCACTGCCAGTCAAAAGTTTTTCTAGTGATTCACATAAAAAATAAACTAAAAGGTAGAGCTGCACAGCTTATTAGTGCTCGAAATCCAGCTTCATGGCTGGCAATAAAACAATTACTCACTCTCCATTTTGGTGATTCTAGGGATTTATCATCCCTGATTCAAGACCTACAACGCCTCAAACAATTATCCAATGAGTCACCTCTTACTTTCTTTAACCGCCTTCAAGTATTAAACTCAAAAATGTTAGCATCAATTCAAAAAACAAATCTAACCGAAGGGCAAAAGCCCAAATTTCAATAATTGATACCATGGCCTTGAACACTCTATTAACAGGTCTGGAGCCTCGATTAGGCCAACTTATTCGAGCTGGCAATCCACAAACACTTTTAGAAGCGCATGCGCGCATTAGGAGGGAACTTCAACTTTCATACTACGAAAACCATCGACCAGAAAAACCAAGTCTACCAAAACAAAATATTCCCCCAAGAAGACCAGCCCCTCAACCGATTAAGTGTTTTAATTGTGGGCGTATCGGTCATTCCGCTAGCCAGTGCCGGGCTCAACAGCCTGAACGCCACACTTTCGCACAAAATTCAACCGCCTTCCAAAGACAAACCGCACCTTTCACCCCCAAATATTCTAATGGGTACCCCCAACGACCCGCATATCCGTCTCAAACATCTAATACTTATCAAAATTCCAACCAAAACTACTCTCAACATCAACCAAGGCCATATCAGACAAACACGTCACCCCAATATCGCCCTTCCATGGCAAATAAAAACCCTAATTTCCAGGCTAATCCACAAAGAATCCACCACGTAAACACTAGCAATTACCCTTATCAGGAATATTCCTACACTAACGACCCTTATTATGACATCTACGAATTTCAAGATCAAAACCTTACGGACCCCAAAGCAGTCCTTATCAAGACCAGAACAATACCCGATTGAGTCCACGACCAACGAAACTTACCCGGATTTTCTCTCCCTTCATACTCAACAGCACCCCCCCAGACGAGTTCCTTCAAGAAGTAAACCCTTTAACGGAGCTACAAACCCAAGTAGCGTCACTGAACTTAGACGACATGAACCCCAACCTGAATTATCTGGAACAAAACTTTCTTTAAACCCACTTTTGACCATTAATTCGAAAAATCTCTATTACATCAAAGACGCAACCGAACAATTTAATCTTCTTATAGATTCTGGTGCTGGAATCTCTATTTTTAAAGAAAAAACTGTTCAAAAATTTAACCACAGGATCCCAGAAAATAAAAACCATTCAAGGCATCACAGACCAAAACTTGTTATTAAGGAATCAACCCTTGTCCCTTTTACCAGTGAAAACCCCATAAAGTCTACATCTATAATTTGGATATTGATTTTGACGGTATTTTTAGGCCTTGACTTTCTAGAGCCTATGAGTGTGTAATTGATTTAAAATCAAAAACAATTAATAACAAATTTTAAAACTATCCCGCTTTTAAAGTAGACGAAAAACCCAACCGCGAAAATATCAATATTTGTAATAAAATTTCTATAGAGGGACGAACGGAAAAATATACAAATTAAAGTGGACCTTGAAATACCGACGTCTTACTAATCGGGCAAGAAACCGAAAAAGTCAGGCTTCGACATGCCTTAGTGGAGTAAACGAACTACAATCCACATTAGTTTCTAAAACAAATTTCTGACTCGGTAAATCAAAAATATAGAGACATTATGAGCGACACCAAACGGTACGAACTAAACTAGATCGAAACGAGGATTTTAATGGCGTAGGTACAGTATGGAAATCTCTAACGGGAAATTTAGACGCATCAGATGGCGAATACTTTAACGAGTGCATAGAGAAAGTGACGCACGACGAACGTCAAATCGAAAATTTATTAAAAACCAAATTTCGGTAACTACATCAGTAATTAAAACTTTTAATTCTACAATTCAAAAACTTCAAATAGACGAAGAAACCTTTAATAATAATATAATAGAAATTAAAAATACTATTTTTAATATAACAGATATCATGGCTTTTTACGAAGGTCAAATAAAAACAATTAATTTATGAACCCTAATGGAAAGCTATATCTTTTAGAAAACTACCAATGACATTTTGGGTGCAATCACCTTTGCACGCCCCAAAAATTTTACCAGTTCAATTATTACCCCAAAAGATCTGGTCAACTCCTACAAGAAATTTCTCGATCCTTAATAAAAATAACCTACCCTTGCCTACATACACATCATATATGGCACAATATTTAGATATTATAGAATTAGAGGCTTTTCAGTCAGATACAAAATAATTTTTGTTTTAAAAATTCCTCTAACCGAACCCGAAACCTATACCCTATATCACTTGTATCCCATCCCCATATTAGATAATCGAACAGGTTTTCATCATATTATACCGACAACTCAAAATATATTGCGCGTGATGATGATTCACTACTATACCTATCTTTTTCGAAATCTGGACAACTGCAAACAACTGGGAATCAACACCAAAATCTGCTCCGACACCCTACCATATCCAATCGACAGCGATGCCATCTGCGAGGTCCAGCTATTAAAACAATTAAAAGAACTGCCGAAAACCTGTCAAACTTCACTCCTGTACGCCAAGGAATACAATGTCCAAGAACTTAGTCAAAACTATTGGCAATAACAGTGTCTGACCCTTTGCCTGTTACCGTCAAATGCCAGGGTAGAGAAATAATCACAAAATTTATTTATACCAACTCTCTACTAAAACTGCAACCCGAATATAATGCTTTATTGAAGTACGAGGGTACATGCAAAATATCCAATAGAAAATTATAAAACCATCACCTACCAAAGCCACCCAGTGAGGATACCTCTACGAGTGCTGTCGTCATCTGCCAAATAAATCCCTTATTCCAGATTTACAGCCACTTAAACTAAATAAGCTTGACATCGATGATCTGAATATTGCTCAGCACAAACTTAGTCAATATTCCGACAATTAGACAGACTCATCAATGAACCCTTTGTTACTAAACATATACATTCGTTCACAATCTTCACCATTACTCTCATTGCTGTCCTAATTGTCCTCTACGTCTTCTGCAAGTGCCGAAGAAGAAGTCACCGCAGAATTGGAATGGCCATCACCAAGATGACAATCCACCACCTCCTCCAGTGCCCAGTCAAGGGATACTATCCACCAACGGCTGAGGAACCTGATGCCAAAAAGAAGACCCAGTACTCATCCCAACCGAGCCTTAGAGGAAGAAGGACAAATAGAACTCCAATTTAATTAAAATTAAAAGTTGCCGAGTAGCACCAACTTTTTTATAAAAAGGGGAGTTGTTATATCCGACTCACAGGACGTCAGCCATTGACCCCCGGTCACACGGTGTCGAGTCGTCATATTTCAACACCGCTAATTAAGCAACGTAATCACTTTGCTTATTTCACAATTCCCACAGACAAAGCTACTGATTCAGCATTTTATTTAGTATTTAAGCACCTAGTTTTAGCATTATTAGATTATTCATTAACAGAGTGTTATTATGTTAGTTTGATTTTTTGAAATTTAATTTGATTAATTTTTAAATTTAGTAAAATAAAAGTTTTTTAAAAGTGAAGTGTTAAAAGTTTGATAAATATATATATATATATATATATATATATATATATATATATATATATATATATATATATATATATATATAAATTATATATATATATATAATATTATATATATATATATATATATTATATAACTAAATTGTTTTTTTATTTTAACTGGGAAACAATTGTTAAAAAATTATTATTATTTTTTTTATTTGTATAATAAAACATTTAAAATTAAGTTTATTTTATTATCAAATAATCTACTGATAAGTTGATTAAGACAAAAGTTTCCAGTTGTTACGTTTTCAGAAATAACTGCTTTCAAGTGCATAGCACCATTTGATGATCATCTTTGACTAATCTGTATTTAAATATGATATATAAACTTTTGATTATTTAGTATATCATTAAATATAATATACTTTTTAATATATATAATATATATATATATATATATATATATATATATATATATATATATATAAGATAGTATGTTTTTGGGGTTTAAGTTAGATTAGGTTTATTTAGTAAAACTTTGTTTACTACTGAGCTTTCGAGAATTTATTGTTCCCTTCATCGGGGCTGAAAAATACAGAGAAAAGCGTTAAAATTAAGATCTTAAATATAAAGAACAAATGGATTACCTTGGGTACAACTGAGTATTAATTGAAGTATTGCGACACTCAAGAACATCAGAACCCATATTAATTAACTATACATAACGATTAATTAGCTACATGCCGATTACAATTCACCATGGTTTAACCTATACCATAACCTCACTTGTTCCGGATGTTTTACAGAACAATGGAGCGACAAGAGGATAAATTCATTTGCAGGTTACTGCAAGATTCGTGGTTCTGCGAAAGAAATCGCGATCACTACGCGGAACTGATATAGATGTCGCCAGCTGTGGGTGTCCTCACCCCTCCTGTCACTAAGGGGATGACGGCCTCAGCTGGGTACTATCTCACAGATGGCGCGATGGGAGGAATCATCCTCATAGAGGCGACTCACCCCACATGTAATTATTCCCTCGCTTTTTGACAATGTTACAGTTTATTGTCAAATTATTAATTTAATTTATTTATATTAAGAAACTATGATAATTAAAAACAAACTTATATCCAGTGGGTATCTTGCAAGTTTAAGTTACAGGAAAGAAAAAAGCTTAAAGATAGAAATGAAAAATAAAGAACAATTTTATGTTAACTTATAAAATCTACATGTATTATGTTAACAAGCTGGCAAGTATTTGCAATGAAATCATGAATCCACAGAAGAGACCGAGGCGGCAGACCGGTCCCCTGAGCTGGCATTACAGTGATTATAAAGAGATACGCTTCAGTTCAGCATCTCTTTATGATAACAGTTGTTAGATAAATGTAGCCATTTTCTGAATGCTTTTAAATTCAGTAATGGAGACTGATGATAGTCCGGTTCATGTCCTGTATCCAGGGCATGTTCTGCTAGCACAAGAACGTTTCTGAGTCTCAATCACTTCTGTATGACGTTAATCTGTGTTTGAGGACTCTTGCAGTTTGTCCTATGTATACCTGGTTGCAGGAGGAGCAAGGAATGCTATAAACCGCTCCTGGTTTATGAGTGATTTGCATTCTATCTTTTAAAGGAGTGAATAAATTTCCAACTTTTTTAGAAAACTTTTGTGTGATTTTGATAGTCTGTAAGTTTTTGAAAACTTGTGTTATAGATTAGTTTTTTTAATAATTTAGTTGGGAAAGAGTTATCTAATAATGTATGATACAGTTTGTCCATGTTTTTTTGTTTAAAAGATTGATGGCTTGAGGAGGAACATGATAATAGTGTACCCTTCTTAGACACTAGGTTAATCCGAACAGAAGCTAACAAAGTAATTTTAGACTGGTATGTAAAACCTACCTACTCAGGAAGGTACATGAATTACCATTCATACCACACTGAAAAGATGAAAATTAACTTGGTTTTAGCACTAAAATCTAGGATTAACAAAATCAGCCATCAATCTTTTAAACAAAAACATGGACAAACTGTATCATACATTATTAGATAACTCTTTCCCAACTAAATTATTAAAAACTAATCTATAACACTAGACAGTCCACTACAGTACAAAATCCAATGATTGGTGAAGGCACTCTGATATCTCTGCATTTCTCTTAACAGTAGGCTTATGTACTACTATGCTCTTCCAGCAATAAACAATGTTACTACTAAAATCATAAAAGTTTTCAAAACTTACAGACTATCAAAATCACACAAAAGTTTTCTAAAAAGTTGGAAATTTATTCACTCCTTTAAAAGATAGAATGCAAATCACTCATAAACCAGGAGTGGTTTATAGCATTCCTTGCTCCTCCTGCAACCAGGTATACATAGGACAAACTGCAAGAGTCCTCAAAGACAGATTAACGTCACCAGAAGTGATTGTAGACTGCAGAAACGTTCTTGTGCTTTGCAGAACATGCCCTGGATACAGGACATGAACCGGACTATACATCAGTCTCCATTTTACATACAGAAAATAATTTAAAAAAGCGACTGTTTCTTGAGATGGCTGAAACACATTTATCTAACAACTGTATCAATAAAAAAAGAGATATTGCTGAACTGAACGCAGTATACTCTTATATAATCACTGTAAATGCCAGCTCAGGGGACCGGTCTGCCGCCTCGGTCTCTTCTGTGGATTCATGATTTCATTGCAAATACTTGCCAGCTTGTTATACACTAATACATGTAGATATTTATAAGTTAACATAAAAAATTGTTCTTTATTTTTCATTTCTATCTTTAAGCTTCCTGTAACTCTAAACTTGCAAGATACCCACTGGATATAAGTTTGTTCTTTAATTATCATAGTTTCTTAATATATAATAAATTAAAATTAATAATTTGAAACAATAAACTGTAACATTGTCAAAAAAGCGAAAGGGGAATAAATTACACTAGTGGGGTGAGTCGCCTCCTAGTGAGAGGGATGCGATTCACTCCCATCGCGCCATCTAGTGAGACAGTACCCAGCTTTGAGAGCCGTCATCCCCTTAGTGACAGGAGGGGGGTGAGGACACCCACAGCTGGCGACATCTAATATCAGTTCCGCGTAGTGATCCGCAGATTTCTTTCGCGAGAACCACGAATCTTCATGCAGTAACCTGCAAATAGAATTTTATCCTCTTGTCGCTCCATTGTTCTGTAAAAAAACCATGCCGGTAACAAGTGAGGTTATGGTATAGGTTAAACACATGGTGAATTGTAATCGGCATGTAGCTAATTAATCGTTATGTATAGTTAATTAATATGGGTTCTGATGTTCTTGAGTGTCGCAACAATACTTCAATTAATACTCACGTTGTACCCAAGGTAATCCATTTGTTCTTTATATTTAAGATCTTAATTTTAACGCTTTTCTCTGTATTTTTCAGCCCCGATGAAGGGAACAATAAATTCTCGAAAGCTCGGTAGTAATAACAAAGAGTTTTACTTATAAATAAAGCCTAATCTGACTTAAACCCCAAAACCACAATCTTGGTTTCTAACTAGTCAAGTCAAGACTATCCCTCCTTTTATTATATATATATATATATATATATATATATATATATATATATATATATATATATATATATATATATATATATATATATATATATATATATATATATATATATATATATATATATATTCAAAACCAGGAGGTTATTGGGGGTGCAGTCATAAAATTAATGGTCAATTTTATAGATGAATTCTTTATTGAGTTTGTCAAGCTTTCAAGAACAGTTTGATGTGATATATCTATTTTTAAATCAAGCAGCAAAATAACAATAAACGGAAAAAATTAAAATACAATACGAGGTAAAATATGGTGGTAATAAGAACACTTATAACAAAAAATTATAATATTACTAATAATTTAAATGTTTTATATGACCCCCGTTATTTTCTAAACATGATCTATAACCCATCCTTAGCCTTTCTAAGCTCGCCGATATTATTTGAGGTTCTTGGTTAGGACGATTAATTTCATTTGCAATTTTTTCTCTCATTTCTCCGTGTTTGTGTTCCTATTTTGGTAAACGACATCCATCAAGTGATTCCATGGAAAAGTGTCTGAAATTTTAATATCTGGACTATTAGGTGGTCCTTTAATAGTGCCATAACGTCCAATCCACTGATTGTATCGGCGATTGAGATACTGTACAACTTGACGAACAGCATGGGGCATCGCTCCGTCTTGTTGCCAAATTATCTTGCGATACGTTTTGAGTGGCAATTCTTTTAAAATGTCCCCAATATCGTTTTTAAAAAGAGAAGACCTCCCTTGGTATTTAATCTCTTGAAATTTCCTGGGATTTTGTCTTGCTTAGCTGTGAGTATTGCGTCGGTTAAACATTCCCGATGTAGTGAACGTTGCTTCATCCGCCCAGAGAATCGTTTGAAACAGAGTAGGATCGTTATCTTGTTCATGGATTAAAATTTGGAAAACAAATTAAAAGCGAAGTTCCTTTTGTTCACGTGTTAAATGATGCACTGGAAGAACGTGATATGGAAGATACTTAAAATATTTCAGTGTTCTCTGAACCGTCGCATCGCATAGGTTGCTCTTCTTCTTGCACGGCCCTACCTCAAGTCTCTAACTGCGTCAGTAATTGACTTTATGAGATACAAAGTAAAATAATTTAGAATAGGTCGATCCCGATTTTTTTTTTCTCATTGTGGTCCTTTTTCTAGTAGGTAACGATTTTGTTTTCTTGATTAAGACCTTCAGTATTAAAATAGTTTTTACTGATATATTTTGGTGGAAATAGCAACATATCTTCGTTGTGTTTCCCTGGCATTTTCTCCACGTTTATAATAGAGAGTTATAATTTTAAGCCGTTCTTCTGATGAAAATCTCATTATGAAACTACTCCACAAAGTAATAAACGTATTTTTTAAATTCTTGACTTTGACAAATAAGCACCTGTGACCTGTGGCAGCCAGTTTTTTTTAAGTGAAACTATCCTTATAGTATCAAGCAGTTTTTAGACAATTACAGCAGAACCGCAGGAAATAAACCCAGCAACCTCAATATCACCGAATTCCTCGTGAAAATCTCTATCTATTGATCCAAAATTTTTGCATAGATTAAAATCTGATAAAGTTAAAGATAATTTTTAATTATATAATTATATATATATATATATATATAGTATATATATATATATATATATATATATATATATATAAAAATATATATATATAAATATATATATATATATATATATATATATATATATATATATATATATATATATATATATATATATATATATATATATATATATATATATATATATATATATATATATATATATATATATATATATATATATAATATATATATTTATATATATATATATATATATATATTTTTAAATATATATATATATATATATATATATATATATATATATATATATATATATATATAGTTTATGTTTTTTTCCAAAATTTTCTGGATTTTCTTGGGGATAAGGTCAGGCAATATATAAAAACAGCACATGTGCAATGGGTTCTTCTATTTCAAGTGTAATTGCCCAGCTTGTACTAGAAGATCTAGAAGAGACAGTTATTTCAAAACTAAATTTTACTCTACCTTTCTTTTTTCGCTACG
This sequence comes from Listronotus oregonensis, assembly GCA_019359885.1. Classification (NCBI taxonomy): domain Eukaryota; kingdom Metazoa; phylum Arthropoda; class Insecta; order Coleoptera; family Curculionidae; genus Listronotus; species Listronotus oregonensis. The sequence goes on along the minus strand of JAHBCN010009315.1, from coordinate 8,071 downwards.
TGGACGATTGCATAACAGCTGTACCTCAAGATAAAATAGATTATGTTTTAAACTCTTTTAACGGCTATTACAAAAAATTACAATTTACAAGTGAAATCGAAAACCATAAAAAAATAAATATTTTAGACCTAACACTACATAACAAGAACACCTCAATTGAAACGGAATGGTACACAAAAGACACCTGGTCTTCGAGGTATCTAAACTTTAATTCTCAACACCCATTCTCTCAAAAAAAGTCAGTTGTAATTGGCCTTGCAGATAGAGCGATATATTTAAGTGACCCACCATATCGAAAAAAGCAATAACTAAAGCAAAAATAGCCCTTAAACTTAATAACTACCCTAATAATTTAATTAACTCAATTTTTAAAAAAGAATTCACAAATTTTATAATTCAAACAAATTCCAGAAACGGCAGGAAAAAGACAATAATAATAAAAAATATCTATCCTTACCATACATTCCTAAACTCTCTGAAAATATTCAAAATATTTTTAAAAAGAAAATATTACAGTTTCTAGGCCATAATTTACTTAAAAATTATCTTCAAATCTCAAGAGCAAAATTGAAAAAACAAAAAATCCATATTATATATGAAATTCCTTGCAAGGACTGTGATAACGTTTACATAGGACAAACAAGCCAATATTTAAAAAACTATAGTCATAAATACGACAAATGCAACAAAACTGCTCTAACAAACCACTCCACCGAAAAAAACACATTTTTGATTTTGAAAATACAAAAATTTTGAAAACGAAACAAATACACAGAAAAGAGAATTCTTAGAAATGGTCTTTATTCAAAAAAACAAAAAAGCAATAAACACAAAGGCAGACACAAAGAATTTAAGTATGCATTATTGCAATCTCATTAATAATTAATAATAATAAAAAAAAATTACACAACAACATAACCAGTATAGATGACCATACATAAAAATAAAACAAATTTCTATATTATTATCTAAATGCAAAGAACTCTACTTCACTGCTATTTTAAAATATATTTTACAGTTTTTTACATTTCTTAAACACATATTTATTCTTTTTGGCAAAATGGTAAGATGGTGCCAGTAGTTCTATTAACTACCAAAAAATAAATGATAATTAAAAAAAAAATAAATAGTTTAGTTGAAAAGAAGACCGTTTATTGTATTTATTTGTGTTGAATGTTAAGTGTTTTGTTTGTGACTTTTAAGTTCTAAATGTTCATTACACAACAAAAATGAGTGTTTTTTGTGAGAAGCCCCTTAGTTTTAAGGTAAAATTAAATTTTAATATATTATATAGGTAAAATTTCAATCAAAAAAATTTTTTGTATTGCAGATTGATTTGTTATTATAAAAAAAAAACATATATACCTGATGAAGGCCCTTCCAGGCCGAAACGTCGTATTTGACAAAAATTATATGAAAATTGCTTAGTAAGCAACTGTTTTTATATATTGCCTGACCTTATCCCCAAGAAAATCCAGAAAATTTTGGAAACGCATAAACAATATATCAAGGCAAAGGTCAAAGAAAATAAACAAATTAACTATATATATATATATATATATATATATATATATATATATATATATATATATATATATATATATATATATATATATATATATATATATATATATATATATATATATATATATATATATATATATATATATATATATATATATATATATATATATATATATATATATATATAATACAATAAAAAAGTAAGCTCAGTTTTTATTTAGTGACAAGCATCTGATTTCTTTTACATATCCAAGTGCGAGTCCGCTACGCTCTGGATAACGACCATACAAGCTTTTGGATTTTTTCTTAGTCCAATTTTCATCTCTCACTAACAGGTACCTCCTTCAAGGCTTCATTTAAATCCAATGCCTCTAAAACTGAATACAGTCGAAATTTCCAATTATCAAAATTATTACCATTAAAAGGAAATTCATGTCTGTTTTCCATGGCCGCCATTTTGTAAATTTTCACCACAACGTGACAACGCCTCTTGACTCCAATTTCAAATTTCAGATACTTTTGTCTCCGCTTTATACTGAACACTTTAACTTTCTAAACATTTTCCTTTCTGGGCCCATAACCAATTTGGTTTAAATAAAGAAAAGACAAGGAAGATGTGTTTTTGTAATTTATTATTCAACGATGCGGTGAAAAATACATTTTCCAAAAAGTTACACACTAACTTAATAAACATCGCCATTGCCCATTGACCACCTTCAAAGGAAGAGGACAACTCAAGACGACAAAAAAACAATAAACACAAAGGCAGACACAAAAATTTAAGTATGCATTATTGCAATCTCATTAATAATTAATAATAATAAAAAAATTACACAACAACATAACCAGTATAGATGACCATACATAAAATAAAACAAATTTCTATATTATTATCTAAATGCAAAGAACTCTACTTCACTGCTATTTTAAAATATATTTTACAGTTTTTACATTTCTTAAACACATATTTATTCTTTTTGGCAAAATGGAAATGGTGCTAGTAGTTCTATTAACTACCAAAAAATAAATGAAAATTTAAAAAAAAAAATAAATAGTTTAGTTAAACGAAGACCGTTTATTGTATTTAGGTTAATTTAAGTGTTTTGTTTGTGACTTTTAAGTTCTAGATGTTCATTCACAACAAAAATGAGTGTTTTTTGTGAGAAACACCTTAGTTTTAAGGTAAAATTAAATTTTAATATATTATATAGGTAAAATTTCAATCAAAAAAAATTTTTGTATTGCAGATTGATTTGTTATTATAAAAAAAACATATATACCTGATGAAGGCCCTTCCAGGCCGAAACGTCGTAATTGACAAAAATTATATGAAAATTGCTTAGTAAGCAACTGTTTTATATATTGCCTGACCTTATCCCAAGAAAATCAGAAAATTTTAAACGCATAAACAATATATCAAGGCAAAGTCAAAGAAAATAAACAAATTAACTAAAATATATATATATATATATATATATATATATATATATATATATATATATATATATATATATATATATATATATATATATATATATATATATATATATATATATATATATATATATATATATATTATATATAAAAACAATAAAAGCTTATTGCTCAGTTTTATTTAGTGACAAGCATCTGATTCTTTTACATACTCCAAGTGCGAGTCCGCTACGCTCTGGATAACGACCATACAAGCTTTTTGATTTTTCTTAGTCCAATTTTCATCTCTGGCACTAACAGGTACCTCCTTCAAGGCTTCATTTAAATCCAATGCCTCTAAAACTGAATACAGTCGAAATTTCCAATTATCAAAATTATTACCATTAAAAGGAATTATTCCATGTCTGTTTTCCATGGCCGCCATTTTGTAAATTTTCACCACAACGTGACAACGCCTCTTGACTCCAATTTCAGAATTTCAGATACTTTTGTCTCCCAAGCTTTATACTGAACACTTTAACTTTCTAACACATTTTCCTTTCTGGGCCCATAACCAATGTTAGGTTTTAAATAAAGAATAAGACAAGGAAGATGTGTTTTTGTAATATTTATTATTTAACGATGCGGTGAAAAATACATTATACCAAAAAGTTACACACTAACTTAATAACATCGCCATTGCCCATTGACCACCTTCAAAGAGGAAGAGGACAACTCAAGACGACAACAACTGTCAGAAAACCAAAACACTGCTGCCAACATTTCACAGATTTGTTCAGTAAACTGAACCATCACTCTAACAGTGTGTTCCGCAATATACTCTAACACTTCTTCTTGCACGGCCCTACCTCAAGTCTCTAACTGCGTCAGTAATTGACTTCATGAGATACAAAGTAAAATAATTTAGAATAGGTCGATCCCCGGTTTTTTTCCCATTGTAGACCTTTTTCTAGTAGGTAACGATTTTGTTTTCTTGAATAAGACCTTCAGTATTAAAATAGTTTTTACTGATATATTACGTTGGAAATTTGCAACATATCTTCGTTGTGTTTTCCTGGCGTTTTCTCCACGTTTATAATAGAGAGTTATAATTTTAAGCCGTTCTTCTGATGAAAATCTCATTATGAAAATACTCCACAAAGTAATAAACGTATTTTTAAAATTCTTGACTTTGACAAATAAGCACCTGTGACCTGTGGCAGCCAGGTTTTTTTAAGTGAAACTATCATTATAGTATCAAGCAGTTTTTAGACAATTGCAGCAGAACCGCAGGAAATAAACCCAGCAACCCCAATATCACCGAATTCCTCGTGAAAATCTCTATCTATTGATATAAAAATATACGGGGTATTCCATTTAAACAATACGTCACTCGTGCTGTAACTCTTTTGTTTTTGTTTTAAATGTTCTTACAAAACTGTGTACTGTGTAAGCAGAAAAAACTTTTAATTTTAACCAGATTGCGTGAAAATGATTCTAATATGTAAACATTGATTTCTGATTTAAAAAAAAGTTATTCAGGAATCGTTTTACTTCATATAAACTTTTTATCTTTAAATTAGTCAAACATTTGCCGTACAAAGTTGGTAGAAATACTTTATAAACATTCTGCATATACAAGGTGGCTCAATAGTGTGAGAAAGCTCGATATCTCAAAAACCGTTAAGGATGGTGAAAAATTTAACACACAAAAATTATAGAAAAAAAGGGCGTAAAATGTGAAATTATTTTCTATTCCAGAATTTTCCGAAGAATCTTCTGCCACTCAAGTAAACTCCTTTATTTTTAGCTTTTAACCTAAAATACAAAATTTATGGTAAAAATCCATTTAAAAAATCACCACCCTGTATATTATGCTGAAAATTGTTAAACCGTGATATAGGAACAAGATCAACGTAGATGGTTTTTAAATATCATTTTCGGTTTTGACAAAAACATATCATTATTATACTTTTGGCATTGTTTTGACTTTTTCGTCTAAACCGGAAGTGATAATTAAAAATATTTCTGTATGACATGAAAAATAATATTTTCATTAATCTATCTATTTTACATTTATATCTTAGTTTTAAGAAGCAATCTTATGCCCATTGTGGAACAAAGTAATGATATTCTGGATTTTGGAAATTTTGGATTTACCTTGTAAGTGACATCACTAGATAGCTAATTTAAAAATCATAAGGAATATGGACGTAATTTTTAGCTTTTATAACTTTTGTACCTCTAGTTTTTCTCTTTCGTGAAAGGTTTCGGAGGTATTAAGCTTTGCCGGACCATTGTTTGAGTCACATAATCATTATTTTTGAAAAATGTTATTAATTTAGTCGTTATCGTTGTATAAAAAAACAAAGTAATCGATTTAATTATTATTTTATCAAAGAAACCTGTTACTCATTAAATAATCGCCTTTTCTGGCAGTTCTCGACACATTTTTTGTCGTGTCTGTATAAAATACCTCTGTATATTGAATATAAAAATTGAATATGATAATATTAAAAAAAGTTGCAGAAGTGCAAGAGTATTCCAGGTTGGTCTTGGTCTTGGTCTCGTTCAGCACTAAAATTAACTAATAATACCAAGACGCATTTTTTTTCAAACGCAGGTATGCGATATAGGTATGTTGTGTGTATACGCGCAGGAAACAGAAACGTATTTTTCGTCCTAAACAGGATTCCACAGGTCGCCTGAAGACTATAACTATCGAACAAGAAGAGGAAATTCCGGTCCGCGTAGCTGAAAATCCGGAATAACAAGTTACTGCGACAACTGGAGTAAGCAAGTTAGCTGTGTGTGGCACTTTTTACAAAGAGGGTCTTTATCCGTTTTTATACCTCTTTAACGTAAAAAAATCAATCGGCAATTCCGGATGATTAGGCCGTAAAAATTTTTGAAGATCTTTAAATCAGGTTCTGCTCGATTCGGATAGAGTTCCGAATATCGTCTCTGGGCTCCTTGTACATTTAAAATTTCCTGCGCGTATACACACAACATACCTATATCGCATACCTGCGTTTGAAAAAAAATGCGTCTTTAATTGTTAATTTTTAGTGCTAGCGAACCAAGAAAGACCAAAAACCCCTTTTTTCCCTTGCAAGATCAAGACCAAGACCGGGGTATGCAAGACTACGCAAGACCAAGACCGACCTGGAATACTCTTGCACTTCTGCAACTTTTTTTAATATTATCATATTCAATTTTTATATTCAATATACAGAGGTATTTTATACAGACACGACAAAAAATGTGTCGAGAACTGCCAGAAAAGGCGATTATTTAATGACTAACAGGTTTCTTTGATAAAATAATAATTAAATCGATTACTTTGTTTTTATACAACGATAACGAATAAATTAATAACATTTTTCAAAAATAATGATTATGTGACTCAAACAATGGTCCGGCAAAGCTTAATACCTCTGAAACCTTTCACTATAGAGAAAAACTAGAGGTACAAAAGTTATAAAAGCTAAAAATTATGTCCATATTCCTTATGATTTTTAAATTAGCTATCTAGTGATGTCACTTACAAGGTGAATCCAAAATTTCCAAAATCCAGAATATCATGACTTTGTTCCACAATGGCCATAAGATCGCTTCTTAAAACTAAGATATAAATGTAAAATAGATAGATTAATGAAAATATTACTTTTCATGTCATATAGAAATATTTTTAATTATCACTTCCGGTTTAGACGAAAAAGTCAAAAACAATGCCAAAAGTATAATAATGATATGTTTTTTGTCAAAACCGAAAATGATATTTAAAAACCATCTACGGGCCTTGTTCCCATATCACGGTTTAACAATTTTCAGCATAATATACGGGTGGATTTTTAAATGGATTTTTTGCCATAAATTTTGTATTTTTTGGTTAAAAGCTAAAAATAAAGGAGTTTCGAGTGGCAGAAGATTCTTCCGGAAAATTCTGGAATAGAAAATATTTCACATTTTACCCCTTTTTTTAATAATTTTTGTGTGTTAAATTTTTTACCGTCCTTAACGGTTTTTGAGATATCAGGGTTTCTCACTATTTAGCCACCTTGTATATGCAGAATGTTTATAAAGTATTTCTACCAACTTTGTACGGCAAATGTTTGACTAATTTAAAATAAAAAGTTTATATGAATAAAAAGATTCCCGAATAACTTTTTTTTTAATTAGAAATCAATGTTTATCATCAATAATCTGGGTAAATTAAAAGTTTTTTTGCTCACACAGTAAAAGCTTTGTAAGAACATTTAAAACAAAAACAAAAGTTACAGCACAGTGACGTATTGTTTAAATGGAATATCCGTATATTTTATATCAATAGATGAGATTTTCACAGGAATTCGGTGATTTGGGTTGCTGGGTTTATTTCCTGCGGTTCTCTAATTGTCTAAAAACTGCTTGATACTATAAGGATGGTTTCCAAAAACCGGCTGCCACAGGTCCCGGTGCGTCAAAGTCAAGAATTTTAAAAATACGTTTATTACTTTGTGGAGTATTTTCATAATGAGATTTTCATCAGAAGAACGGCTTGAAATTATAACTCTCTAATAAACGTGGAAAAAGCCAGGAAAACACAAGAGATATGTAAAATTTTCCCCCGTAATATATCAGTAAAAACTATTTTAATCTGAAGGTCTTATTCAAGAAAACAAAATCGTTACCTACTAGAAAAAGGACTACAATGGGAAAAAAACCGGGATCGAGCTATTCTAAATTATTTTACTTTGTATCTCATAAAGTCAATTACTGACGCAGTTAGAGACTTGAGGTAGGGCCGTGCAAGAAGAAGTGTTAGAGTATATTGCGGAACACACTGTTAGAGTGATGGTTCAGTTTACTGAACAAACCTGTGAAATGTTGGCAGCAGTGTTTTGGTTTTCTGACAGTTGTTGTCGTCTTGAGTTGTCCTCTTCCTCTTTGAAGGTGGTCAATGGGCAATGGCGATGTTATTAAGTTAGTGTTTAATTTTTATATAATGTATTTTTTACCGCATCGTTAATTAATAAATATTACAAAAACACATCTTCCTTGTCTTCCTCTTTATTTAAAAAAAATTGGTTATGGCCCAGAAAGGAAAATGTGTTAGAAAGTTAAAGTGTTTAGTATAAAGCTTGGGAGCAAA